>JAPMOQ010041062.1:4765297-4826093 GCA_026543055.1 Argiope trifasciata | reverse complement strand
TTTTTTTTTTTTTGAAGCATGCCTTTCATTTTCACTGTATATCCCGGTGGTTGAAAACAAGACAAGTATGTCCTCTGGATAATCGTGAATGGGAATTCCAGAAGTATGTAAATGCTTTCTCTCAATCACATACACATCTCTTTCAGTATTTTTCTTTAAATTTTATTTTGAACAATATTTTTGTTCTGTTTGATTTCAGGTATGGCCACTAATATGTCTCCAGTGTATATGTTGCATCATATGTATTTTTACTTATTTGTATTTGGAATGTAATTACTTCAGTAAAATTTCAACTATACTTCACATGTTATACTTTTTTTCTTATGTAAATGAAATATCTGGTTCTGATTCTCTTCTGCAGTCAATAATTTAAACAGTCTAACAATATTTTTTCAGGATCTGAAATAAGAAAACAAACAATTTTTTAAAGTTTTTACCACAGCCAAGATATTTATCAGACTCACTTATACTGCAAGTATATTTTTTATGATTTGCTTTGCTTGTTTGATGCATTTATTCTGGATTGTTAAATGAAATTCAGTTAATCGGCCTAGGGAAAGAGGAATTTATTGATAGATGCATGCAAAATTGATCAGTTGTTTGAATCACAAAATTTTAACATTCTATTTCCATTACTTTAAATTCTTTGACTTATTAAAAGAAATAAAAACAGGCTATGAGAATAATAATACATTTTTATAACATTTGTGCAATTTTTGTTAAATGTATCTTTCAATGAAATTACAAACTTTTAACTCTTTTCAACAGGCATATTTTATCATATCCAAGATGATTAAAAAGGCTTATTTATAAGGATCTTCAAATAATGATCTTAAAATTGCTTGTATTTTGTCTAGGTGCTAATTTATATCTTCCTTCTGATTGTTTTTTAAAGTTATATATGAGAAAACTGAAAAAATTAGCAGTTTTTGTTTGCATAGTTAATAAAATTAGCATGACATATTCCAGATTTGTTTTAAGTTCATTATCTTATAATGGGTATTTTAATGAGGTTGAAATGTAATATATATTTATAATTAATATAATATGTATTTTAATCAAAATAAACTTAGCTATGTTATGATGGTACTTTAATAAGATTTTTCATTTGAAACTCACATTATAAATATTTTTAATAATTTAGCTTCCTGTGTTTCTGAAAAATAATCTATTATTGATAGTACTTTAATATGTTCAGTAATCACAATGAAAGTTTTTGAAAAAAATTATCCTTTTCTGTTAAGGTATATTCAAGAACATTGAAAGTTTTATCTAAATCACACCTAAATCTGATTCTCCATTATGCTAAAAAACCAAAATGGAAAGTTTTGTTACATGAGCAGAAGATAAAGTTTTTTATTTATTTATTATTATTATTTAAAAGAAACATCAGCTTAACTGTAAAATTAATATATAATTGATTCAAAGAAAAATTATTTCATAATTATTATTTTGCACTTTATTACTACATTTCTTTTTCAGTATATACTATTGCTAATATCATTGCTTACTACTCATAAATAGGTACAAAATGATACACTGTTTTATTTTGCAAGCATACAAAATGTAGTGCATTTCATATAATTAATGCAATGTGTAAATTAGTTTTCCATATGTTCAGTGCAAATGCATCATTTATACAGGATGTAAATTACAGATATGAAAAGTAAAATCACTCTAAATGTTTAATCCATTCCTTTAATTTCCATTCTAGTAGTAATTTTTTAATTAAATCATCAATTATCTTACTCCTTCTTATATGAAGAGAAATTTGAAAGGATGTATAACTATAAGAATAATTATTCTTTTGGATGTCTTTAAGAAATAACCAGCTTAATAATTGAAATTTTATATGAAAATCTATTTGCTTAAACAGAAGTGTCTTTATTTATCAAGTGTATCAAATGAATTAATCAAAATCAACAAAAAATTTCTAAATTGTAATTATGTATTACAAAATATCAAACAAATAACTTTTTCAGCAATGCCAAATTCATATTTGCGTAATCTTCCCCAATTATTATTATATCTTTAAAAATCGTAACATATTGATTTTGGAATTGGGAAATTTTTTAGGCATTCTTAACTAGGCCGTGTTAAAACTGTCAACTATACTCCCAATATTTTTAACTATAGTACCTTTTATGACTTGAAAAGAATTTTGTATATTATAAAATTCTATGTAAAATTAAATTCTATATTATAAATTTTATACATAAATGAATTTTAATTACAAATAATATCATGTATTTCAACTTGTATTTATATACAGTTAGTTTCTTGCTTAGTCTAATCTTAGCTCTATTTTTATAAAAACTTTTGGGGAGAAGATAAAACATTAAAGGTATTTAAAAATGAAGTCAAGAGTTATGAAATTTTATTACCTGTGTAATTTGTGAATAGTTTTTCTATTCTATTTAAAGGTAAGTAGGGGGAGGATTTTTTTTTGTTGTTGTTGTTATACAATTTTCATATACAATATCTTAAGAAGCTTTATAACATTAGCCTATGATTAATAACTATTCTATAGATTTCAGATTATAAATGTTTTCAGTCTCAAATATGGAATATATATAATTGGTAATTGGAGAAGCATTGAAGTTCAGAGTTCATTAGTTTTATTTTAAGATATTAAATGTTATATTTCATTTTGTTGCACAAACTTTATCATTCACTTGGAATATGTAAATTAATGTGGATAAGAGTATAATTTGAAATCTTTTTAAATAAATTAAAATAATATATATATATATATTACAAACATTAAATGTACGAGGCCTAGTATTGTTTTTCAAAGAATATGTGTATTTCCCCCTACTTTAGCTAACATTGCAACTTAGCAAAATAGTGTTAATTTTTTTTAATTAGAAATTTTTCCTAATATGTTCAAGATTAAAATTTAAAGCAATTCAAGTACGTCTCATATTAAACATCTAAAAGTTTCGGTTCATAAAATTAAATTTGTAACTCTCAGTATTTGTTAGAGCATAAAAAAAAAGTAATATTTTTATAAAATTTACTTCATTTATAAAGATGTAATACTTTATTTGTATATATATATACAGGACTAGCAAAATAAATTTAATATGCCCAATAATAGTGTGGAAGCCTAATACATACTTTCACTAATTTTTGAAGTATACCAATAAGCAGTTGCTATTGTACACACAGTTGTTTATTATTTCTAGTGTTTCACATGAATGAAATTATAGCAGACCTCTAGACTTCCAAAGACATACGGTTAAGATGACAGCAAAAAAGATGACCACTTTTATTTTTATTGACTTTAAGAGTAACCTATATTAAGTAGAGAATGACATCTATCATGTATAGTAATGAATGAAAGTTGTAGCTGGCTGAGAAGATAGAAAAACTGAAATAAATGTCTCAAAATAACGTTCCAAATACAATCAACACGCCACACAGGCAGTTATTTAGCAAACACCTATAATTGAGCTGACTTTTGAAAACCATTGATAATATTGCAATGTATTAAAGAACAAAAGTATAAATTGGATATAACAATAGGAAATGCTGTTTGATTAAATACACATTCTAAACAATTGGACACATTTCCATTCCACCAGTAAAAACATTCTCTATTTTACTGTGAAAAAGTTTAATGTTGCTGTAACATTGCAGGTTACAGGATAATTATATTATTCTGGCCAATCATTTTCAACCAATGATGTTAGCCTTATTCCATGCACACAGCTGAAATTGTTTGTGTTTGAATGAAGTATGCTTCATTTACAAAAGCAAATTCTAGATATGTATGCTTTAATTAAAATTTTTAGATGGGAAGCCTTTTGGCTTACTTCTACAAGGACATTTTCTGAATTGGTGAATTTTTGCATGAGATTCATATTTCTGTATTTTAAACAGGGAAAGGACTAGAACAGTCAAACAATTCATGTAAAAAGATGGTTATCAGCCTATCATTAGAGATATTGCTTCATAAATGTTTTGGTAAAAAAAACTATGTTCCATTAACAATTTGATAGTATTTGTACAAACTAGTTTTATTAAATTGCAAGATCTCTAATATAAGCTGGTTTTATGCAATAAAAAAGAAATGGCTCAAGTTAGTTTCCAGATTTAAAAAATTTTACCATCTGATAGATTTAATTTAAAATAGAATTTGCCACTATATTTTTGAAAAGGGAATCAAATTACTAATATGCTGTTGAAAATATCCAAGAAATAGCTAAAATGTAAATGTAAACCACAATATAAGACATTGAGGAACATCTAATATAAACTATAAGAATTTCTTTCATCTTATATAGCATTTTTATTATACGACTAGCAATTTATTTACTTTATAAACTAGCTGGTGCGTTGCTGCTGCCGAAAGTATTAAATGCAATCAATCAATATTTCGGCAATGTTTTATCGAAATGGGATGAATGGTACAACAATATATAAAATATGAACAAACAAATATTCATTCTTGTATATTAAATTTGTGAAGCTTGGTGTTCTAGAATGGTAATGAAAGAAATTGTTTATTGTATCACATGATTCATTTAATATTCGTTCAGAATTCTCAAGTTTAAAACATCTTATTTTAAAATTGATTAAACATAGAAAATATATTTATGCCATGAAATCATTAATATAGTTGAAAAGATAATTAAGATAATGCAAAATTATTTGTATTATAACATTTTTGGAAGTTACTTCAAAAAATGCTAAAATTTAAAATCCTCAGGGCTGATATCTCAAAAACTTTCTCACATCATGTGTATTAAGGTTGTTACCTCCAAGAATGATTTGCATGACATTTGTGTACAATAGCCACAAAATATTAACCATTAACTTGGATTTAGCATTACTATAGAACCTGTTGTCTCCTCAACAAGTTATTTTGAGATTTATCCTAAGTAAAAAGATACGGTTGAGATTCGATTTTTTTTATAAAAATCTTTTAGATAATTGTACTATCCCTATAACCATCCCGTAGGTGTAAACAATAACATTTCACATCAAGTTACATTTTCATTTATATAGATAAAATTTAAATAAAATTGAACTTGAAAATGTATTATTATTCTATAAAATAATTGCAAGTTAATATTAAATTTTATATACTAGTTGATTAGCAAAACTACTAAATGCTTTTTTTTTTCAAATATTGTAATTGAAATTACTAGTAATCTTAAAAATGAGACAATTCATATATATTATATCTGTATTTGATAGGTGTTAACTTGTTGCTAGAAAATATTTAAAAATCAATAAATTTACAAAATAAAACATTCACAGAATAAGTTATTTTATTCGTAAAAGGTAATGTCAAATGCTTAAGTGTTTAATCGATAATAATAAATTTCATCTAAAAAAAATAAAGTAACAAATTTATTATGGCAAAACAGACATATAAAAATATCTATCAAAGGTTGCAAAATTCTCTTATTGCAAGTTAATAAAGTTCATTTACAGTTTCGTCCACAAAACAAACATCAACAGGTTTAATTCCATCTTGGATATAATACAAAAAAGTAAATGGAAATGTTGGAGTGTAAGATGGAAAATTTTATTATAAATATTCTTTAAGTACTATATATAAGTTTAAAAATAGGATAAGCTTTTCTGAAAAAACTTACAGATTTATAAAATTATTTGTTTCAAGTACAACTTTCCCAGATAACATTAACCATTTAATAGGAACTTTTCTTATGTTGAGCTTAAAAGTATATTTTCATTTATTAATTAAATATACAAATTGTAATTACTCTTTAAATTACTTTGACTAGTAAAATTTATAAAACTTTAATGCACAGATCAATATAGAATAATTATTGCACACTGCATTACAAAGTAAAGAATAAGTGCCAAATAACCTACTTGAGATTTGATTTCAAGAATTTAAAAATCTTGAATATAAAAAGAAAGAGGAAAATTGAACATAACATTTATATTGCACCAACAACTTTCATGAGACCATTTGTAGTCATAGATTTTGGCCTCTCAATTGGCAATCCAAGAGCACGGTCCCAAATCAAAGATGCCATCGTTCCCAAAGCTCTTGATACTCCAAACAGAACAGTATAATACAGCATTTCAGTCATTCCATAGTACTAGAAAAATAAAGTTTAAATTAAAACTAATAATATCAATGTAAGATATCTATTAGTTAATAAAAAGTAATGGTATCAGGAATAATTCAGTTTCCCCTTCCTTCAGATTAAAAAAAAAAAGTTTGTGAAAGTCTTTCTTACATTACACAAGTTAAATGGCACTAATAAATTAGATCAAAATCATTTTAGTATTCTTCCTGAAATTTTGCAATTTAATTAAATTGCAGGGAAAATATAGGAAATAAATTCAAAAAATCTAATCTCTATAAAATAAAAATGAATACATTGGCACCCAACAGATAAATCACTAGATTAAAAGATGATTATATTTAAAGATGCAAAATGTGCAGATATAAATGCAAGGAGAGAAAAGTGCACAAAAATATTTTTAAAAAGCAATTTGATTTAAATTATATTAATTTTTCCTCCAGCAATTTATTAACTTCTTAAACTATAAAAGTAAAAATTATTTTTACACTTATCTAAAATAATATATATATCACTTAGTTTTGTAAAATTTTTTAATGTATTTTTCATACAATAACTGACGCAGTTAATTTATTGTTACAATAAAATTAAAACTGTTTTCAATATTTTTAATAAGAATTATTATTTATTTTTCCACTAGTAAAAATTAAGAAATGAAAACTTATTTCACATTCCTTGGCAATATTATAAATATTTTTTTTAAAAAAATTATCATTTTATTTCGGTAAATTTTTATATAATCATAAGAAATAATTTTATAAATTTGATATGCTTAAAAATTATACCTGACTTATTTAATTTCATTATTAGCACATTTCATCAGGGTGCATAGTGAGAAACTGCTGCAAAAATCAAGTACTTGGCACCTTCGTCTCAAAAATTTACACCTTTGTAGAGTATCCATAAATAAACTACATTTTCTAAGCATTTATTATTTTTTTTATAATAGAACACAAATTTTATGGAAAAAAATCTTTAATTTTTAATGCTCATTTATGAAATTTTAATATTTCTATATTTACAAAACATTTTCTATTGTAAAATTATGCCTTTTTGGATTTGATAAAAGCATCAAAATGATTATAAAAATGAAAAAAATTATATTAATATCAAAAAAGTTAAGTAATCTTTTATGAGAATAACAATACAGATACGAGAACTTTTTAAATATTTTTTTAATTAAAATTAAAATACGATAGGTACAGCATTTCTGAAAATGAAAATAGCGATGTAAAAACTCAGTAATACCATAAATTTTTATTTCATTTTTATATAAGCTACAACAATTAAAATTAAACATGGCTGAGATGGAAGGAGTAAATTTATTCATTCAGTTAAGATATTTTATTTGTTATATTTTAAGCTAAGAACTAAAGAATTCCTATTGCTATCACCATATGACTTCCAAATTGTTAAGTCCTAAATAAGTTTTTATAAAAAATCATTTTCAATAGCAAATAAACAGTTCACATAAGAGTCAGACTAAAAAGAAATCTGTCATCGCCTCTTATTTCTGAAGTGCAGTAAAAGTCTTTTTTGAACGTTTAGTGTTCCTAAAATTTAATAAAAACCTGCTTTTTAACTTTCAAGGAAAAAAAAAAAAAAAAGACTTTCTTAAAAACATTACAGAAGTATTATACATATTTTACAAAGAAATGAAAAAACTTTAGTTTTTCATAAATAATGAAAAAAAAAATTAATAAAATGAAAAAAAGCAAATAAGTAATTAATTATAATAAAATGTAGTCGGAAATAAATCAGCCACAATGTCTTCCCTAAACTGCCTAGCATATTTCCAGGAAATGCATTGTGAGGTATATGATGCTGCAAAGTTACAGAATATTAAAACTTAAGCTTTAATTTAATTTACTTATTCTATCTACCAAGTCATCATTGGCAAGTGTTTTAGTATTAATCTCTGACAGGTGGTATTTCCCCCCTATTTACGACATTTTTACAGTTGTGGAATAACATGATTCAACGATTTGAAGAAGACATATTATGAATTTCATTATAATAAAAATGTCTGTTATAAACCTTGTCCAAAACTGATTTCTCATAATTTATTTTTAAAAAGTTACATTCAAACAAACATTTTTTTTATTATTTATTTATGTTTAACCTTTATTTAATTATATTATTTTTATACTTTAGAGCTACATTAAAATAATTTTTATACTATCATATGTTTTGATGTTATAATGAAAACACATTAAAATTCTATTTTTTTACTAAACTTCAAATTAAAAAGTTTCAGAAATCCATTTTAAGTGAGCCCATATTACCCCAAAAAATAAATTCCAAAATTTCATGCTCTTAACTTCAAAAACTTTATGCTGGGTATTGCTCAGGACAAGACCTTACATATATAGATTTCATTGTGGAAAAATTTGAATAATAGTTATAAAAAGAAAAATAAATAAATAAAAAAATGAAATCTAAATCCTGAAAAAAAATTATAAAAACTTTTTTTCATTTCTTAAATATTTGAATAACAAATCTAGAAGTTTTTTTTCTTAACCAAAACAAATTTGGCAAGATTAGTTTAAAAAATGAAATCGTTCAAATAGATGGTTACGTACAATACTGCCCCTTCCATTTAACTATTCAGTATTTTAATAAATGGAGATGCATATTGATGAAATAAAAAAAGGAGGGCAGGGGGGGGGGGGGAAGAGACGAAAAAGGAAAAAAAGAATCATTAAGAGTTATCTTAATACTTGCTGTAACGCCTGGAATATTTCTTCGAATTCGTCCTCTTTGTTGGTTTCCTTTATTGATACATCCGGTAAATAAGCATTTATGACTGTTATTTCGAATTACAATATTTTAACTTCTGAAGAAACGAAACAAAACAAAACGGCTTTCTTTATTTTTATGTGAAAATTAAGCCCTTTTTAAGGACCTTTAATGAAAGTTAAGCACTTTTAAGGTGCTTAAAAATAGTTTTAAAACTCAAGCACTTTTCATGATACAACACACACAGTTCAATCAACTTAATATGCTGTAAGGCATGATTATATATTCAATTAATCGAAATCACATAGGAATTTTACCATGGCAATTTGGGAAATTTGTGGGAATCATCTCAATAAAAGAAACAGAAACAGAAGAAAAGAACAAAATTAATAGAGAAGATGAACCAGTTGGTTGCCAGAAAGACAATAACTTGATAAAAGTACATTCTTAATTAATTCTTAAAAGTAGTTTCTTAGCACAATGAAACTTTCCTAATCAAAGAGTATAAAACAATATAATTTATTTTAAATTTATCAATAAACTTTTTTTTTGCTTGAAAAGTTCCGATATGTTAAAAAATTGCAAATTAAAAATATGTAGCACTAAAACTAAAAAACAATAAATGATTAGAATTTCTACAAAAGTTGCTTTCATTGTCTTTCAGAAAACTCTTTATTTGATCAAATCTTTATATTTTACCATTATTTTAGAGTAATTTTCTAAATTGCAGTTTGTTTGAAGACATTTACTCGTTAAAATTATTTAATATGGTTACACGATGTAGTCAGCAAAAAGGAAAGAAGTAGATTTTTAACCGCTTGCCTGATTATCCCGAGTTATCTCGGGTTCGTATATATTGCAGTTAATTATTATCCCGGGAAAACTCGGGTGAAGCAGAATTTGTCAGTACGAATTGTTTTATCACGGTTTTTCTCGGCCTGGAGGAAATAAAAGGAAATATTCAGCTTTAACTGGCAGTTTGCCAGATTTCGTTGGTTTCGCGGTCCTTTTGGCGGGATTGGCCAGGGGCCGCGGTGGCCTGGTGGTAAGGTCTCGGCTTCGGAACCGGAGGGTTTCAGGTTCGAGACTCAATTCCACCGAAGATCCGTCGTGTGAGGGGGTCTCTTGCACGTTAAATCTGTCAGGCCAAAGTCCTCCCGCTGGTGTGGTGTGGAGAGGGGGGTGCCACTTCAGTTGTCGTCCTCGTCATCTGACCGTGGTTCAAAATTACGAGGTCCGTCCCAAAATAGCCCTCGTGTTGCTTTACCGCGGGACGTTAAAATAACTGAACTGGCGGGATTGGCCACGAGTTTCCCTATGGTATAGTATACGACGGATTGTGGGTTAGTAATGTTCAGAGGTTATAGTTGCGTTGAAAAAAGTAAAATAATGGCGATGATGCAAGATA
This sequence comes from Argiope trifasciata, assembly GCA_026543055.1. NCBI lineage: Eukaryota > Metazoa > Arthropoda > Arachnida > Araneae > Araneidae > Argiope > Argiope trifasciata. The sequence continues at coordinate 4,815,875 of JAPMOQ010041062.1, read as the reverse complement.
GCGAAAGCGATAATTTTTCAGATAGTGATTATGAAGAGGTGGACATTGAAAATAGTGGAAGTGATTCTTCTGTATGTAGCCTTATTGAAGACGACAGTTCAAGTGATTCGGATTCGGACGATTTGCCGGCAGCTCGTCAATGGTGTGCAATTCAAAAAACAAAGGTGCCACCCGCACCTGTTCGCTTTGCTTTAACTGCCAAAGCAGGTATGAATTTCAATATTGATATCTGTAATGTTTTGGAATTTTTCTATAAATATTTTGATAATGAATTGATCAGCATTATTACAACCGAAACAAATCGATATGCGGAAGAGCGTGCTCGTAGATTGAATTCAAAACCATGGTGTTCTACTTCTGAAAATGAAATAAGAGTTTTTTTGGGAATAACTATTCTCCAAGATGTTATAAAAAAACCAGATCTGCAAGATTATTGGAGTAAAAATCAGCTGTGGAATACGCCATTTTTTGCAAAAACAATGTCATACAGACGATTTTGTCAGATAAAGCAAAACTTGCACTTCAACAACAATGATGCATATGATGCAAGTACACATCCCTGTCCAAAACTAAATAAGATATGGCCAATTCTGCAACATTTACTTGAGAAGTTTCAGAGTGCTATTATACCTGAACGAGATATAACAATTGACGAAAGTTTACTTCTTTATAAAGGAAGACTCGGGTGGGTCCCTTTGAAGAGAGCGCGATTTGGGATAAAAAGTTACTTACTATGCGAATCTAAGAGTGGGTACGTGTGGAATGCCATTATATACAGTGGGAACTAATTTCGATAATTCATTCGATGATCTTCCTATGTCAGCCCGAGTTGTGATGACTCTTACAAAACCATTGCTGGACAAAGGATATTGTATTACCATGGACAATTTTTATAACTCGCCAAGTTTGGCTGATACATTAGTCAAAAGGAAGACTGATATGTGCGGAACACTCCGATTGAATAGAAAAGATTTACCTCGAGATCTAAAGACAAAAAAATTGGAAAAAGGAGAAATTATTGGTTATCAAAGAGGAAAAGTAACAGTAATGAAATGGAAAGATAAGAAGGATGTTAGCCAAATTTCCACAATACATACAATCGACATGCAGGATGTGACAAATAAACGGGGAGAGACAAAGGCCTAAATGTGTAGTTGACTATAATGACAAAATGGGTAGTGTAGATAAAGTCGACCAGCATTTAGCTGCTTATTCTACACCCAGAAAAAGAGGGAAAAAATATTATAAGAAGATTTTCTTCCATTTATTGGATTTGGCCTTATGGAATTCCTACATCTTGTACTGTAAAGCAGGAGATCACCTAAACAATTTAGAATGGAACTGACTGAAAAACTAATTTCTGAAAATCATCGTGACGAGTTTTCTGCCACATCAGGAAGACCCAGCATTAGTCCTTCACCACTCAGGTTAACCTCAAGGCATTTTCCAGATGTTATTCCTGCTACTGAAAAAAAATCCAACGAGACAGTGTACTCTGTGCTCCCGTAAAAAAGATTCCAGAGGTAAGCCAGTAAGAAAAGAGACCAGATACCAGTGTACAGAATCACTTTGTGTTGTCCCTTGTTTCAAAAACTATCATACAAAGACTAATATTTAACTTTTTTCCCATTTGCCCGAGATAACTCGGGATAGTAAACTAATATTAAAACAACATGCTTTTACACCTGTAAAAAATTAAAAATTCAACTTAAAACTTACATATTTTGTTTTGTTTCGTTTCCTTGTGTTCAAAAATAAAATAAAAAAAATGTGATGATTTTTTGCATTTTTTTTCAAAAAAATTTGTAAGGGAAGCGGTTAAATACATTAAAGCAATACATACCTGTAACAAAATACCACTGTGAGCATCAACATTAGGATAAGGGTTCTTAACTTTTCCTTGCTCTAAAAGAATTTGAGGGACTATTTTATACAACTGTGAAACTAGTTTAAACATAGGATCATGAGGTAGATGTTTCAAGGCAAATTCTCTTTGAACAATATAACGAGGATCAGTTCTTCTTAAAACTGCATGACCATAACCAGGTATCACCTAAAATAACAAATAGCAAAGAATGAAAAATTAGTAAATCAAGGTCTGCATATTTCTAAATATTGTCTTTTAGTACTTCAAAAGCCTTTAACTATTTTCAAAATCAACTAAACACATTTAATAACATGATATACATTGTATAGAATTGCAAAACAAATTCACAACTACATATATTTACTTGATAAATAAGAATTATAGGAGAGCAACGAATTAAGGATCTGTTCATATTTAAGGATATATATCCTACATTTTCAAGCATATCCAATTACTCTATATACATATTAAAACATATCCCAATTGATTTGAAATTGTATAATTTAAATAAGAAATTTTAGAAAGTGATTAATAATATACAATAATGCTCATTTCATAGTAAATTTCTTCATGAAAATTTCAAATTTAACAGAATAATATTGATTAATTTTTATTATCTTGATAAAAATTATCAAATATCTAATTTTAATAATTTTTATTAACTTGTTGAAAAATTTCAAAATTAGATATTTTGATTTTTCCCCCCTTGAAAAAATCAAAAAATGTCCAATTTCGTTCTATCATATAACAGTTACACCAAATTTTAAGAATATGAAATATTTTCAAAACAGCAGATACTCAAATTTTATTTTAAAACAAATTTATTATTTGTTTCTCAATTTTAATAATTTTATTATGACAACAGTAAGAAGTTTTTTCAACATTCATCAGCCAGAGAACTTAGATGCTGATAATCTGATATCGTTAGGTAACATAACCCATAAATGTAAAAGAAGGAAATTAAGATGCATTACACTTATCCTCTGTTTTAAAGTATTTGCTTTTCTATTTATGAACACATTTTATGTGTGTGCACATCTATTGTTTAAATAATGCAGAGAGAAGTACCTGAATGATAAAAATACATTTTATTATAATTGTGGACATTTTTTATAACTGAAAAATATAGACAAAATATAACCTTACATTGTTTTTATTTTTCATTTCTTAAAACTGTTTACTTAGAATACAATTCAACAAAATAGAAAAATTTTGAATAATCAAGTTTTTCACAAAACAAGTAATCTTTGTGTTTCCGAGTTATGAAAATAACTGGAAATTGTTATCAGTTATTGGGGGGAAAAGGAATTTAGCTATGGGGCTTTAATGCTTATGCACAAAGGCTACATAGAAATCCAATCTAAGATATAAAAAGACAGACATTCCCAAATCAAGGAAATAAAACTTAAAAGTTGCATAATGGCTGTATTTGAGATTGATACCAGTGAAAAAATATTTCATAGTTCAAATATTAAACAACTATTTAGAAATCTGAATCCATTTTCATTACTAAATAATTTGGAAATTTTGTTCATGGTGTGAGAGATAAAATAAGGTTATGACAAAATGCTTATGATGTAATGAGCCATGAAAAACCAACATGAAAGCAACCTCGAAAAATATTGATACCATATCACAAGAACATTTTTAGAGAATATTTGTAGATCCTGAAAAGACAGATTGAAAGTGAAGATTCTTAGAGTCTGGCTTGAAATTAATAAATTACAGTAAGGCTTTAGGTAATGTGTTTACGATTACTTATGTTCCATATTCTGTTATTTGGAATAAAATACATTTCTATCTTGTTAAGATTATTAAATGCAATTTGGAGTTTTAAAGTATCACAAATATTGAAGTTAAAAAAAACTTTAAATGACACAGAAAAACAAAAAATTAACCCTGTACAGGTCATGCGGATTACAATAGTAACTTTAAGCGAGTTTGATGTTTAAAAAATAATTAAAAAGTGCCTTGTTATGTTTAAAGTTGCTTAAAGAATGTTGATTAATTATGTTGGAGTTTTATTTTGATTTGAAAATGGACCACAATTGTAATCCGCGCGACCTATTATGCGACTTTATAGGGCGCGACCGGTGCAGGGTTAATAAATATGTATCCTTGAGATTTAAAAAAAAAAAAAAAATCAAATATTTTTTTTTAATGTATTTGTCTTTAATAAACCAAGATTAATATCAATATTATGACATTCTACACAAATGAAATTTCAAAAGACCAATCCTATTAATATTCATTCAAAGAAAATTCTAATAAAGGGAAATCAAATAAAAGCTAGACCCGTGAAATTCAGTACTGCACTGTATAAATACCTGTCCACTCTTTAAGGTTTTCCATATGAATTCCCGAATTCTTTCCTCACTGAAGTCATCTTCCAGTTCTTTTTGAAGTTTCGTTAACCAGACAAGAACTTCCTTTAGAATAAATACAAACAAAATTTATCCCAGACTTTCAAATATTCTAAGAAAAAAATTCATAAATACTCTTAAAAACACATATCAATACAAATAATACTATATACTTCAAGCTATATACTTCATTATTACTTCCATATAATACTGTCTAATCAAAATAGAGGGTAAAAAAAATCTAATTTCCTTATTCCAAAATGTAACCATAAATATTGAATACGACAAATTAGAGGAAGAAAATTTGAATAGTTAAACCTTAAAATTTACAAAATATGCAATTAAATTTAAAAGCCATAATTTTTTTTCCAATTATATATTTAAGAACAATTATTCATTAAATGATAATATAGAAAACAGAAAAAAATTAATGCAATTTTTAAAACTTTGTACAGAAAATATCTACATTTAAAATACATGAATTTATCGATCTTTAAATACACAACAAAGTATGCTTATCAGAGATCATATTTATTTCAGAAATGATATAGTTAGTATGCAACACTCTAAAATTCTGATCAATTTTTTTTAATAAAAGAAAGTAGCAAAATTTTTAGAACTACAAAATTGTGAAACAATTGAATATAATTAAATCCAAGATGATTTTATCTCTATTAATAATAAAGATGAATGTGCATATGTATGAATATCTTTCAACTCTAAAAGTTGGATTATTTGAGGAAACAAATTTGATGCATAAATACTTTAAATTATAAAGTATTTTTTTTTTATTTTCTGATTGTGATTTTTTTAAAAAAAATGTAACTAAAAAGTTAATTAAAAATTGAAATTTTGATGTTTTTACATGATAATTTCCACAAAAATGAATTTTTCAATGTTATCTTAAAACTTAAAGAATTGTCTTTTCAAAAACACTAATTTAATATGTAAAGGTTTTTTTTTTTAATTTTTACTTACACTACTGGCCATTACAAATGTTATATTATTATAAATAGCTTTTATTGTTCTGTCCAATATTCAATAGATCGATTTCCTTTTGCAGCACTAAACTATAGAAGAATGGCATTTAGAATTGCCATAGCATAAAGATGACAGGAGAAGTAAAATTATATTTTTAACATTCTAACAAGTTGGAATAGAAAATTATAATAACAAATTTTGCTAATAACGAGCTAGACCAATGATTATATTTGTCTAGCTGACTAATTATAATTGAATGTGACTAATAGCTGGAATATAGAAAACCATTCTTTAAACTTCATTATTTCACGTAGATTCAAGGGCTGAATAGTTACTAGTCAATAAATTAGTAACACTATGATGTCATGGATCTGGTCTCAATCAAAAATGGTTAAATTACTCAAAATAACATTAATATTCGATAATAGGAGGAATCGTGGACATAAAATTATATTTAAATGATTCGATTGAAATAAAATATAACCAGTATCTTTAAGGAACCAGTATTATTCATTTCAGAAATGAATAATATTAAATGTACTTTGTATTTAAAGGGGGGATTAAATATTGTTTCATGGTAAAAACTAAAAAAATATTTTGCAAAAACTCGTTAATATTTATGTCATGCTATTTTTTAAATAAAATGAAACTAATTAAGTTTATCTTCTTGACACTGAAAAAAAAATCCCTTCTGAGCTGTTTTTCAAATAACTTAAATTGTTAAATTCAGGGTACAAATCATTTCAGGAAGACATAAAGTAAAAATCAATTAATCTGCATAAGGCAGTTTATTACTTAAACAAAAACTTTAAACAGCTAACATAGTGATGGTTTATAATAAAGATGATAGTTAATACAAATGTTTTAGATTTCAAGAAATTCCAGAAAAAAAATCAGTTTAATGACTACTTGAAAATTGTGCAGGAATACTATAACAACAAATCATGGCAATTTTTACCCAATTTCTTTAGGCTATTTAACTTTTAAAGATATGAAAAAAAGTGGGATATACCTGATTAGCTAAGCCATGCAAAGGACCAGCAAGACCATTTATACCAGCAGCAAACGACAGATATGGATCGGATAAAGCACTACCAACAAGATGGGTGGTATGAGCACTTACATTACCACCTTCATGGTCACTAAAGTTTATAAAAAATATATAAATACATCATTCAGAGCTTTAATACAATTATGACTAAAATTAACAATTAGCATCTCAGTTATTTTAAATTCATTGCATAAAAACAAAATCAACTAAAAAAAACTGCACTAAAATGTTGCTATTATCATTTCCAGCATTCATTTTCAATACAGAAGCACAATGATTACAAAGATTACAGACTAGCAGAAGAAGAATGACTCAATCATATGATGGAATATACTAACATAAAAGTTCTCATAAGACAGAAGAGAGTAAAAGTATCTAGTATGTGATTATTCATTATTCCCAACATCTAATGTGCAATCACTGTTACTCTCGAAGTAAATGATTTTAGTTTCTATAGAAAACCAATAAGCATGTTGAAAAAAAGCTTTCAAACTCAATAGAATAACATTTTTTCATTTAATAAATCTTCCTCAGAAAAGATAGATTGAAGATTATACAGAGACAATTTAATATTACATAAATTAATTTTTTTATGTAGGTATAACATTTTAATCCAAATCAAAGTACATATTTTAAGATATTATATAATTTTAAGTAGAAGAAGATATTATATAATTTTAAGTATTAACTAACAATGATAATAAAGAAATTATCAATAACATGTAATAAATTTTATTAAATAGAGATTTATCTTTTCATAATTTATCATACTAGGGGGGAAAATGGCAAGGAAGATTTAAATTTATTCTCCTAGAAGTTCATACCATAATGATTTAATTGTTAATTTTTAATTAATTTTCATAAATCTACCCAGAAACAAAATTAATCATAATTACCTATGAATTGTCAGATATAGTCGCATAAGCTCAGTGAAATCAGGATTGTCATATCCTAACATGGAAGTAAAATTATAAGACCAATCTTTTTCCATATCTATGGGACAAACAGGAGATCCATCACGATACATAGTTTTATAGATAGTAGCAGCTATAGTAGGTAGTTTGGCAATCATTTCCATGGCATCATCAAAAACATACTACAAAAGACAACATTTCCAATCATAAAAGTAGCTTTAATATTTTCAAATGCTATTTAGTTACCCCATTAAATGATTTGCTGCAAATCGATGTATAAATTTTCAGTATTTAGAACCTAATAGTTTTTATAAGTAAGAAATAATGCAGATTTATATATCCATACAAAAATATATGTTTAAATATGCATCATAATATTGAGAAGATTAGAAAGAAAGAATTGCAGCATGAGAAGATTAGAAATAAATTATATTTTCTAAAATTTAGAACATTACCATAAGAGATTTCCACAAACAATAAAAACTACAAATAACTCTAACACTTTTTCAATAGATAACTTAAAAATAAAAATAGTTATAATTTATAGAATTTTTACTTTGCCTTCAAAATTGAGAAATTTACAGAATAAACACAGAATTATTCCAATACATTATATATACATCAAAATAGTTACAATAACATTTGGAGTGCTATAATGATAAAAATTAGAATAATTACCAAAAAAGATATAAAATTAAGTAAAATGAAAATAAAAAATAATCACCTCCCACAGACTAGCTTTTGAAACTCCTTCAGAATAAGCTTTTAAGAATTTGCTCTCAGTCTGGCATGCAGTAATAGCAGAGCTAAATTGTGACATAGGATGCATATGAGCAGGAAAATTATTTAACATGGTCACCACATGAGGAGGCAGATCAGCCATTCCTGCCCATTGTCTAGATATTGATTTCACCTAAAATAATTAAACAGTCAAGTTAATAGATGATAAAATGTATTAAATATATACAATAAATCAAATATTAATAACAATCAATTCAGATTTTTCTTGTTTGGAATAAATTTAAAAGCAATTATTTTCAGTTAATGGAAATGAGCCCAGAAAAATTGAATGAAATACATTAAAATTTTTAATATTTATATGAAAATTAGGAAGAATTTAAAACACCATGCATAATTAAATTATGAATTTTACTGTTACATGTATTTTTCAAAAATATTATACCTTTCCATAACTTGTCATTTTTTTAAATTTAATCTACATAAAATGTCCTCCAATCTAAATTTCAAATTTGATTTATCAGCTGAAGAACAGCTTACAATTTTATTTGCTTCACTTCCAACAGATCATTATAGCTATAAGAATATAATTATGTAAATACTTGTTTCAAGAAATTTTCATTTAAAAAATATAAATGGAATGAAATAAAATAAAAATAATTATAATATTTGTTATTATTATTGCAGTTAATTTAATAGTAAAATCTATCCTAATTATTTAAAAAAAAAAAGAGGGGTAAAAAAAGGAAGGAAGAAAAGTCTGATTTGATTAATGTTTGTAAAATAACATTTCTGTAGAAAATTTTCAAACTCTATTGAAAAATAACACATGCTTTTTATTTTATAATATTCCTCAGAAGAAAGGTTTATTTGTTTTAATATTAAGATGTAAAATTTAGGCTCCGGTGCCATCATAGGATTTTCTGAAAAAGATTTTATCGATAAAACAGCTTCACTAAGAATATAATCTAAATTATTTTTGAAAAAGCAGTCAATCAAATAAGTTAGTTTAAAATTCTCTGCATTCTAAATTTAAAAAATAATATTTTGAAAGTTCAAATTTAAGCAATAATATAAAAGTTATGAAAAAAAATGACAATACTGACACAATTGCTCATCTGATAATATTCCGTACAGCAGTTTTAAAAAATGACAACATAAGAAACACTGACACCAGATTCTCCCCCCCCCCTCTTCGCTTTAGTATGTTTCAAAATTTTTAAATTTTTTTAAATAAAATAACTATATTTCCTTATTTATTGTTATAACAAATATAAGACAATCTCTGATATTATCAAATTTATACAAGCAATAAACTATGTGCCCACTCAGCTATCAATTGAAGTAGTTTTAATTAGAAACTCAACACAGAAGAACTTTTAAATCTCCCCAATAAATATATTGGAAATATTAATAAAATCTAATTTAAAAATAACAAGTGCATAATTAATATATATTTTTTTGCAGTCTGTCAATTACAGTATAAAGTTGAATTAAAATTAATAAATATGAAAAATTCTAATAAAAGCATGAAAGAATATTTTAGTCATTATAAGCATAGTAGAAACATGCACACATGTGTACAATGATATCAAATTATAAGCATTAATTTGACAGATTGTACAGTTACATAAGTTTTTATTTTTCTAAGCTGACTTTAATATATATCAGGACCAAAATATGTCAAATTTCCATTTAAAGCTATATAAGTTCTCAATGTTCCCCCTCCTTTTTTTTCCAATTTTCTGCATTTTTATTTAGAATATATTGCTACCTACTTAATGTTGCAATGAATGAAAAACTGAGATGATTGCCTACCTGTGCTTATGAAAGAGCAAAAGAACCTCCCTTTTAAAAGAGAAGCAATCTTTTCAAAGATGTTTAAAGAGCAACTACCTCTTTTTCCTGTAACATACCTATCTCAGCAAAAATGGCATTTCACATATTTTCAAATTTGGATTAATATCAATGCCCACACAAAAAATGAAAATAATGAAGATGAACTTCTGTCCTTATCATTAATTATAAATTTAAGAATTACAAGAAAAGGTAGCACTATGATTATAAATTAACATTATGAATTTTAGTTTTTCCAGATTCAATAAAATTTATTTTATTTTTCCTCTACTAAAATACAGTACTAAAACTGCAACTAAATTTAAAAATTTAATACATTTTCTTGCAGTAAAAGTTAGTATATTTAATTAATGAAGACTTCGTGATGATATATTGAAATAATAAAATATTTACTTGTTCTGGAGTAGGAATATCTTCAGTTAAAAGCAGCCAAAATAATCCTTCTGGTAGAGGTTGTTCTCCACCAGGAGCTTTAGGTAATAACTTTTTAATCTGAGGGATAGTAAAATCTCTGAATTCAATACCATCTTCAGGATCAAGATGAGAAGTTTCAGTAACCAGACTTTTCATTCCTCTCATACCTCCATAAACCTATAAATAGAAAGAAATCAATTTTCAGTAATTCACAATGCCTAATAATTCAAACAAACAGCATCTAAAAGTTACTTGAAAATATTTAAAAACTACAAACCAAGACTTTAAAAATACTTAAGACATAGTTTTTCTTGAAAGTAAAAAACGAGATTGACATTTCTGAATCAAGATATATCTGTATTAAGTAGTGAACAAAATATACTATTTATTGAAATTAAAAAATTATAAACAAGAAAAGTGGAGTAGAATATTATTAATAATTGACTGAAACTTTTAACAATTACTTCCACAGATCAAAATTAATTCTGCAAATTGAAAATAGTAATTAATTTTGAAAGCAAAATTAATTCTGAAAATTAGAAAAAAAATTCCTTTATAATTTGTAAATAACCATTTTAAATCTGTTTTAAAAAATTCAACACCAATTTTTAGTTTAAGAACAATAAAAAGAGAGTGATTTAGTGCAACCCACAAATGTATCTTATTTTCAATAAAGATTTTAAGCTTTTTATTTTACAAGAAACATTAATTTCATTTTTAAAAAAAACAAAATTTTACTTTTGATAAATAAGTATAGAATTCAGATTTATTGTAAAAAACTAAAAGCAATAATTACTTGATCAATTGTAATTTCACCAATTACTTTACTTCCATACACTTCTCTAAATTCTTTTACTTTCTTTTGATGTTCTATAATGCATTTAGCCATAACACTTTTAAGATCCTGAAATTAAAAAATAAAATTAACAGAATTCACAACAAGTAAAATGAAATTATTTGTATAAAATTATAAATTAAAAAACTTAAGACCATTTAAAATATTTTTAAAAACTTCTTAAAAATATTCTAGAAAATTCAGAAGCATTTCACTTGATCCTTCTTCAAATGAATTAATGCATTCAGATTTAAATTTCACAAATAACAATCTCTCTAGTTAAGAAAATTAGAATTAAAAGAAATATTTTATTAGATGGAATCCACAATCACCAAACTTAAATACAAGTGATATTTCATTATGACCAATATTCATTACTAACATTGGCTATTAAAAGATACTAAAAATAGGAAAATGGTTCTAAAAATGTTCTTTTTTTAGACTAATTCAATAATAAAAGTAGATTTTGGGATTTTCTTTAACTTATAAGTATTTTTCACAGAACTATCATTATTATGCACTGAAAATTAAACAAGTTTTCCTCCATTAAATAAAAAATGTTCATATTTTAAAAAGCAAACCCCATTTGAAGTTACTTTCAGATATTAAAAAAAAAAAAAGTTCAGAAATTTTAAAAGTCACTAATTTAAAAGAGTTTACATGTATTTGAAAAAAAAACTGCATGAATATAAAAGAACTTTATTTTTCAATAATTCAATGGTGTGTGGTCAGGGGGCACATGATTAAAAAACAAGTAAGAAAATTTTAAAACTAAGGGAAAAAAAAATTATACCAGTAATATACAAAAAATCTAAAGATTCTGTTAAGTCAAATGCGATGACATATTTCTTAAGAAAATTCAATACCTGTCATTATAAATAATTACACAATTCCTTTTCTTGGATGTAAGTACTATTTTTTATTTATTAAATAAAAATTTACATAGTGTTAAAAATATATTTAATAAATAACAATTCATAATTAATGTAAAGTAATAATTTTTAATTTCCATTCCATATGGAAAAGAAAAATTTTATCGTTTACTTTCTCCAAGAAATAACAAATTAAAGAAGAAAATATTTAGTTTTCAAACCCATGCATGGCTAAACTTATTAACCAAGAATCACATTTTTCGTTTTTTTAACAAGGTCAAATCACCTTTCCATGAGAATCAGTATTTCCGATATAAATGTTGAAAATGATTGCATTGGAAGATAAAAAAGAAGGAAAAGAAAAAAAGAAACGAACCGCAGAACCCGAGGATACATTTCTTGCACATGTTAAAACCGGGACCAATTTCTGAAAAAAAAATTAAGTACATTTCTTACTGGTTCAGCAAATGAAAAATGGTATTTATGTTATGATTTACGAATGAAAAAAATGTTTAACATCAATGAAAAAAATGTTTAACATCATGTTTACCTGTATGTTTCTTGGATGAGAAACTTTGTTAAAGAAATTATTCAAAGCCATAATTTCACAAAATATTTATAACACAGCGTTGATAAATTACTGAAATGTATTAATGAGAGTAACTAGACCACGCCAGATGTTATCACACAAAATCACCCGCGGTACACGAGTTCGCCGGGATCAAGATAAAACGTAGATAATAAATCGTCGGATTTCAGTCTACGTGAATCAAATGGGCAATTTTGCTCAATTTTTCTATTTAACGTATACAGAGTATTAAAAAAGAAAAATAATTAGCACATACTGTTAACAAAAAAAATTAATATCACTTATTTCAAAAAGAAAAAAATAAAGGGAAATGGAAAAAACTTATGCTGAATTTAGTTCAGCGCGGAAATTTGAACATCAAATTTGCGCGCATGACACATGGATCCTAAACAAACACAGCAGGTTGAAAAATAAATAGCCCCGCCCATCCATTTAAATAAAGAAGTTCGTCTTATCTAGCTGTTGAAAAAAATTAAAAATTTGATAAGGTTGCCCTTTTAATGAGAAATGTCTCATTGAAAATATTTTAGCATAATGTATAACAAAAAATATTTCAATTAAATGTGGTTGCTTGACTAAATTATTGATGTCTGCTTTAGGAGAGAACAAACTGAAGTGAAATATTCATTCCACATAATAACGCATGCGCTTTGACAAGTATTACTCACATTTCTGACATCAGGATCAGATTATTATTGGAAAAGGACGATCAAGTTTCCATTTATAAGTGGTAATGTTTTTATCCGGCTTATCCAAGGATTATGTGTGCTTCATTCACAACCTGTGGCTCCATTGTGTCTTTGAGTGCTTATAAAGTGAATTTTTGTGATCTAGAGTGGAAGACATGATATATAACTTCTGTACCGAATTTTAAAAGTGTTGCTTATGGTGATCGAACTACCCAAAACAACAAATGCCAGGATGGGCAACGCAGGTTCTTCTCGACAAAGTACGTTACACCAGAGAATTAAACAGTATCCTGTAGACAGCATGAAAATGCCCATGCCTGAGCAGAATGAATTGGAAAAGCGATTTACGAAAGTTTTGGTATGTAGAAATGTACTGTTGACGTTTGTTAAAAAACTACCTCGCCCCTAGTTGGGTTAAAGCCTCTTTAGTTGATTATAAATACGGGTATTATCTTTCTGAAAATAATTTAAAAGTGAGTCTAAAATATTCATTTTCAGCAATATATGCAAAAAATAACCCCACCCACCCCCTTTTTTTGGTCTGTCAAGCTTATGTTTATGTATTATATCTTCGGTTCTCAAAAGAACATAGGTAGTTTCACTTAAATGAATGCGTGAAATATTCATTGAATTATAAAGTTCGTAGAGTAATTTGTTCGGATGAGAACAATTATTTTGCTAGCCATTTTATTTTGAAAATTACACAGTTTAAAGAGCGTATGATAAGTACAAATGTAATTATACTTCTTTCTGAAATTTTATTACAGTTCATTTTACACCGTAACTGTAAGTTAGAGATGTATTTTTCATTTTGATTATAAATAACTTGAATTGCTATTATTTAAAGATAATGACAAAAATATATTCTTTAATTTCATTTAAAAAATATATTTCTTTAATTTTTTTTAATTATTAAATGCCCCCATATTAATTTATTATCTTAGTTTTTTACTATTAATACTTGCATTTTAAAGTAATGCCAAGAAATTTTGTCATCATATTATATTACTTTTTCATGTTAATTTTTGAAATTTAGAAAATATATAATTCAGTATGGCTGAGAGATTCTGCATATTTTAAAACAAGAATGAAATATTCAATTATGTATTAACTACAGAATGTTTTGTATTAAAATAGTATTTTATGTTTTATCTAATCTTTATCGTTTAATTCATTGCTATCAATGGAAAGTCTGATCAGAAGAATAGTGACAAATATGATATTTCTACAAAACTAATTTATTTCTGGTTAACTAAGATTTTTTAAAATAAATAATGCATAAAAATAAGTAGCATTAAATATATGATTATTTTAAGAACTATCTAGATTGGAAAGGAAATTTAATATTTATTGAATAACAATTGCATGGAATTTTTGTGGAATGTAAGGCAAGATTAACAGAAAATGTATATTCCTAATATATTGGAAATAACTCTAATTTTCATTCATGTTAAAAAGAAAAAAGGAAACCCTTTAAAAATGTGTAACAAATTTCAGCTTTTTATTTTTAAAAACCTCATTTTTAATTCTAAGGAATTACAAAAATTTTTAAAAGCTGTAATCTTAAGTAAAAACTATTTAACTGTGTATTCTTAAGTAATGTAATCTTAAGTAAAAACTATTTAACTGTGTATTCTTTAGAAACAGTTACTTGAAATGTGAACATTATTTTAGAACTGGTTGTTTGATATGAAGAGGAACTTCATATGAAGAAAGAACAGATCATTTTTGAATGAATTTCATTTGATATCATTAAAATAAAAACTAACAAACAAAAAAATATTGCAATTAAATTACATTTGCCAATATGATTTTCTGCACTTATTTTATTTTTGAAATTTTCAAAAGATATTTATGTTCTGAAATTAAGATTTGCTATCAAGTCTATTCTAAAATAATAATGTCATTGCTTTAAAATGGTATATAGAAGTAAAACAAATAAGCACTCAATATTGAGTTTTAAGAAACTTAATTTTGAATCACTATTTAAAAAAAAAAAAAATCAAGTTTTTTTTAAAGAAATTTGATTTTTACATACGACAGATTATTTGAAATGGTAAAGATATAAATAAAGATTTAAAAATTTCTCGGATTTAAATTGGGTTTTTAAAGACTTTTTTTTTTTTTTTCCTTTTGAAATGTACTGTTTTAGTTTCAAAGCTAAAAGCTTTTTTTTTTTAAGTCTTTTCTTTGAAGATTAACCTATATTCTTTATATGGTTATAAATTTCATTTACATTTCAAAGATAATATGCAAAGCCTATAGTGATGTATACCAAAAGAATCATGTAGGTACTTTTAAAATGGATTAAATAACATTTCTACAAACATCTTTTTTTTTTTAATTTAAATATTAAAGCTAAAATATCTTTTTTAGTTATTTGTAATTGTATATTGTAATTGAATGATAAGATATAATTTATAGTAAGTAAAAATAAATTTACTATTAGCAAGTCTGTAATTCTAGAGGATATTTGTTATAAAATGTAGACTGTACGGCATAAAAATATTTTATTGTCATTTTAATATCAAAAAATTGAATAAAAATATTATACATGAATTTTTATATGCTTTGTAATCTTAATTAATTAATAACTTGTGCATAAAAATATCAATTATCACAATTAAATATTTCTATTAGTTTTTTACACAATTTTAATTTAAAAGTATCTAATGTGTTTGGTTTTTAAATTTGTATTCCTTTGTAGAGTTTTTTAGAACAAATCCCTATATAATTATTAAGGTGTTGAATGACTGGAAAGTATTTTCTGCTAGAACAGATAAAATAAGCATGAAATAATAATATATGAAATGAATGGTGTTTTTTTTTTTTTTTTTTTTTTTTTAAATATGGAATATAACAAATTACTTCAAGTTTTGATGTACTTTTAATATTTGACTTGATTCAAATTTTCACAACTGTATTCTCAGGAATTTTTATTTAAATTTACTTTTGCTACTGTAATTATAGTTAACATAATTGTTATATCAGTTGTTTGTTATATGCTTACTGAACTTTCAATGCTTGGTTATTACTGCTATTGCTAATGGTTTGTGGTTAATACGCAACTAACAAATCTTCCAAAACTTATATGGGAAAGTGTGGACACTACTTTTACTATATATATTCCTATAAAATAGCTTATATTTGCTTGTAAAATAATAAATGTTGTTTAGAATTCCTTAATAAAATTATTTTTGAAAAAATTAATTAACTATTTAGTAATACGAGTTTGGCAAGGTAATGCATGACAAATTGTCTTAAATGGCATTTTTTTAACTTAAAAAGTTGATTAGAGTATAGAAAAAAATAATTTTAGTAATTTTAACTTTTAAAAATCATTACAGTATTAATTAGCATAATTGAAGATATTTACAGCATTGTTTTCACTCTATACATAAATTCCCCCCCCCCCTAAAATATTATGCTATAATCCATTTAAATGGGAGGGGGAGAATGACTCTATTTATTTCATATTGGCATATTTTAACCGACTTTTTATAGATGTGACTAACACTGTGACTTCTGCAATGTTATATTTTAGTGTATTTTTAGAAATGCACATAAATGAGGCAAAATATTACTTATAAAATTGTCTAAAAGATCATAATTTTAAGAAAGTAAGAATAAAAATTTTTCTTTTGAAGTACACATTTTCCAAGTCTAATGCAAATATAAAAATATGAGGAAATAAATATATATTTCTTAATTTTTCAATCTTTAAACCAATAAAAATTAAAATATTAAAAGATTTCTTCCTTGTGTATAGTGATTTAGAAATCAGTCAAGATAAAAGTTTCTGCCTCATTGAAATTTTTAACTATAAATTTTATTTGTTTGATTAAATTGTCTTAAGGTCTAGTATTCAAGTTATTGTTTGTTCCAAATTTAAAAACAAAATTGTAAAAAAACCAGGTCTATAATATTTTGTTTTTGAAATATTTTCTTGCTTAAAAAGGTGCATACAAATCATTTATATATATATCTTCATTCAGAGATGTATATCTTCATATAGATGAAAATGTTTAATGTAACATCAAAATTTAAAATTAAACTGTTGTCTCCCATTCAAGATATTGATACTTGTATTGATTTGATGGCTTCTTTGCCTCTAACTTTATTGATCAACATATTGACTATAAATTCTATACTTAAAATCTTAATTGTGGTGTTTATATGAAAATTTACATGTTAACTAGAAACTTCTCTATTTATTAATATAATTATATTTTAAACAATATGAATTTGTTTTATTTTTATAAAATTTTGTCTAAATAAAACTATTTTAGATAAATTATTTTTTTAAGTTTTTATACATCTATTCCTGTGTATATTTCTATATGTGCTAATAATACATATGTACTACTTGAAAATTAGATTATCAACTTGTTTTACAGTTTGTTGTGTCACTGTCAGAATGACCTCTAATAATTGTACTGTGTTTTACAAAGTAGTGTTCCTTTGTATAAAAAATGTCTTATTTTACACTAGATTTGCCAATGAAGTTTATTAGACATTTAGATTCCTTTGATTTATATAATTGGGCATGTCAATAAGTGCATGAATTGGATTTATTCTCTGCAGTATAGTGGTTCTGCAATTTTTCTTCTAGAAACAATGCTTCATTTTTTTTTATCTTGTTTCTCTTCATAACACTTCTTTGTATTGTTTATATTTAAATAATTCCACTATTCTGTGTGTTTGGAATAAAATAAGAATTTGGAGAGTTAGGGGAGGGATCTTTTGGAGTTAGGATTATTCTTTAAAAATTCCAAATTTAATATTGCACATCATATAACTTGGTTTCTTTTCATAAATTAACTCCGGATTCCTTCCTCCCTTCTTATTTTTCTTTGCAAGAGTCCATTCGTATTACTGCATTTACAATTTTTGCCAATAAGTTTTCTAATTGCATTGGTTATGAAATATGCTTTAAATCTTTTTCATTTTTTTGATAAACTTTGAATTATAAATAATTGCAAAGTTTATTTTGGAAATATTTATTTTTCTTTTATAAACTAAAGTTTATTTTAAACTCTTATACCATCTTAATATCAATCAAGCTTTTAATATTTTAGTAAATTTGTAATAATTATATCTCTCAGTGTCTTTAATTAATAATAATTATATATCTCAGTATTATATATATATATATATATATATTTTCATTTTTCTTCTAAAATACAGTCGAAATAACAATTTTGTATTTTAGTAAGTAATTAGGGGCTTTTTTTCTCTTAAGTAGAATTAAACTAGTAGTGTTCTTGCATGAAAAAAAAAAATCCAAACAAAAAACTTCTTTTAAATTCCTAATTCATTTACTCAGTTTTATTCTTCATTTAGTCATTAATATTAAATAACATATTTTGTTTTTCTTTTAAGACTTTTCTTCAATTTCTAATTACAATTATTACTATGTGAAATTATATTTAAAGTAACAAAATAAATATTTGGATTGTAAGTGGGGAATAATTTTTAATTGCGTTTTATAATCAGTTAATTATTACTTCTGAATAAACATGAGTGAATAAATTATTTATAATTAGTAGTGACTAATACAAAAAAATAATTTTATTTTCATTTTAATAGTTTCATGTATTTACTTGTGAAAGATGAATTTGTAAGTATAAATCCTGACAGTTAATTGTAGGTGGTCTGCTTCTCTTTATATATATATATATATATATATGATTCGTTAATTTTTTATTTATTTTAATGAATATAAACTTTCTTGGTGTATTGCAAGACACCAGAGTAAAAAAAAATTAAAAAAAAAAACTTTTAATTGTTCTGTTATTTTTATTTGAATAGTTAATGTTGGATATTGAAACCAACACTCATTAATGATTCTTATTTTATACATTTAAAGATTGCAGAAAATTGAATTATAATTGACACCTCTTATCAGATATTTTCCTCTATTATAAGATGTGCATTGCATTCTGAAAGTGTAAATGAGTGTTTGTGACTTAATATTATTTCATTTATTTAATACCGCTGATTTATTATTCTTTCAAATTCTGATTTATTATTCTTTCATTAATAGTATCATAAACGCATTTATAACTGAAAAGGAATCGACTTAAATGTGCATTATTTGGCTATTTAATTCCACCAATTTGAAAAAATAATTACCGTCTTTTCGTTTCTTAGAATAAAATTATTCCTTTTTATAAAATAATTGACAATATGTTAGAGATATTGAAAAGTCTTGAAGAATTGTAGAAAATCCCTTATAGAAGTTAAATTCTTCTTCCATTATTTAGCGAATTTTCTTTTTTCTCCATATTCTTTGTTTCTTCATCTTTACTTTTGTCCGCTCTTAAGAAACGTTATAGAACTAAGTGAGCACTCGCGTAGGCGGCGGCTATTTTTGCCAAGCAAGCTTTTTTTTTTTTTTTTTTTTTTTTGTCTTGTTAAAAAGTTCTTCGAGCCTACCATGCGAGTACACTCCCCTTTTTCCTATTATCCGCTAGTTGGTGCCTGACAGTCGCTGTAAAAGCACTTGACAGGAAACTTCTTCACTATTTTTTTTCACTCAAAACTTTTAAGAACTGGTTTAGTTCTAATGTATTGTTTTTAATTAAATTAATAATAATTATATCCCTGAGTATAATTTTTTTTCATTTTCTTTCTACAATGCAGTCAAAATAACAATTTTGTATTTTAGTTTATTGACTAAGTTCAGAATTTTGATAAAGTTTTCAGGGCAAAATGTAAATTTTTATGCTATTGGAGTATTTTATGTAGTAATGTTAGTGGTTAATTTATAAAATAGACTATTATCTTTGGTAATTGTATACATCATCCTTTCAAGTATCGTGCGTCAGCATTTGTTCTACTGTTGGTCTTTGGCACTGCCATCAGATTAATTCGAGTTTAGATGATGACGTACCATTGTTCATGTGTCATAGGTCGGCCGTTCTGTTGGGAGGATTTATTAAAGATGAAGACTGTAATTGGGTGTCAAGTGGAACTGATGACATATAACTGTTCGTCGAGTTGACAAACTACGAGATTTCTAAATTGACTAATAGAGTGGTAGATGAACTTAACAAGATTTCATTTGTTATTGTGGGGAGGGGATTCCGATCGCAGCCTGTTTTGTTAAGTAATGGGGCAGAGAACTTCCTTCTTCGTGTTCATCGTGACAGCTGTTTAGGAAAAGAGTGATATTTTTATTTTAGCAATTGGTGTAGATGTCCCATTCTATTACGAGAAAAATTGTTAGATTTTTTTACCGGAATTTATTTTTTTTACTTTTATGTTAAGTAAATAAACTTTCTTTACAAACATTTCAATATTTCTGAGCTTATTTGAACATAAGTGATGTGTCCAATGAATGTTATTATTAGTTAGAAATATGACAATCTACTGATGTCTACAATTCCTAGAATAGTTTGTACAAGAATGTATATTTTACTTGCTTGCTGATTTTATTTTTAAATCGTAAATTCAATTGCGAAAACGAAAAGTAGCAATAATGAAAACGTTTCCACTTTTATTAAATTTCTCCGTATTGAATTGAGGGGGGTGGGAGAATCTATATAAAAAAAAGAATTTCTGTGATTATTTTAAATACGGAAAGATTTTAATTTTATTTCCGGCAGATAAAATAAAAAGGAAATCGATTTTACAAAAGAATTATTTAACCCCATTTTTCCATCACCCCAGCAATTTGATAGTATTGATATGTAAATCGATAGCAAATTAAAAAGCTTTGATCAATTTTCTTGTAGTGAGTGTGATTTCAATTTTACTTCAGTAAACATAAATCAACTTCAGCGACAAAAAAAGGTTCAAATTAAAACTGGGCACATTTTTTTTAGACTTTTAGGTATGTCATCTTGAACCTTCGCACAAAAAAAAAAAAATCCTCATACATTCCTTTAAACTGGTGTAGTAATTGATTTCTTCCTCTAATCGCCTGTACGATTTGTTCTATTAAATTTGATGGATGATATGTTACGATAACAGAACCTCTGCTCGTAAGCTGTATGTATTGTTCTGCCGAACACCCTTTCATTGTTGTTGTAGTTGACGAGCAGGAATTAACCTCTCAGGGTCGCCTTTCTGCTCAGACATTACACCCTTTTTTAAGGTGTGGAGGGCGGCATTGTTTCATCGGTTCACCTTCTGAGCGGACGCGCCTGGATGCGGGGTTATGCTCTGAAGATCCGCTGAAGAAGCCAGGCTACCACATCCTGCTTCTTGGCGTCGACATGTTTTTCTCATGCGTCTTTTTGACTCAGACCGTTGCATGATCCAATTAGCGAATGAATCGGAATATGTGGCGATTCATTAGTAAAGTCTCCTAATACCCAATAATATTAAATGAAAGAGTCGTTTTTTTTTTTTTTTTTTTTTTTGAAAAAAGTTTTTCCACGTGTGAAATAGATTGTGTGTTTGAGAGAAGAAAAAAAATGTTGGAAGTTTTTTATAATGTTGATAATTATAATTTTATCATCCTAGATGTGGAGGTAAATCGAAATGAATTTTACGTTTTTATATACAATACATTCCATGTTAAACACAGGTAGTCTAGGTAACATTCTTATTAGGTTTCTTCAAAGTAGCATGCCCTGAAAAACTGATTAAGGGGAAGAAAGGGCCCTTTCAAAATATATTTTTATGCATCAAAAATATTTTTGTTTTCAACAAAAGTGTAATTTTAAATATTTTCTTCATAACTGAAATTTTTACGATTTTTAATTTTTGACAAAATGTATGCATTATTTGAAATTCTTTCAGCATTATCCTCCCTGCTTATAGCACTTATAATCTTAACAGCATCTGCCCTTCCCTAGATTGTTTCGCTGAGTGATCGTTGTAAATTTTTTTCTATCGTTTCAACAGTTTTAATTTCATTTTATTCTAAAGAAGTTTCTCCCGCCCCCCCCAAAAAATGGGAAGAATTTCATTTCAAAAAAGCATCTTCAAACGTTCTGTTAGTTGCTGACCTGAAGTGCTTGACTTCATTTAAATGATTCGTCCCTGAGTTACAATATTTTCATTTATAGCAAATCTAATTAAAGTGAATCCTAGGATGCTATATAATTTCGTCCAATTCTTGAACACTGTTAAATAAATAAAAAAAAAATTAATAATTACTTTTTGAAACAATAAAGTAGGAAGTGATTGGAATTTGCCAGAATATTTGACTTCCTTACCTGTATAGCTTACTCTAAAAATACTTCTGTTTAAAAGTGGAGGTTGTGAACAAATCTTCAGTTATTCTGAATTTTGTTCTGAAATCTAAATATTTTTATGATTTTATCCGGTTTTCAGTGCAATAGTATTTTAATTAGTCCTCAAATTTTGATTGTTGCATTAAATTTGGAAAGGTGTAATGGCAAAGATACCTCCTCCCTATCCTTTTTTTTTTTTTTTTTTTTTTTTTTTTTTTTCTGCATTAGTATAGAAGGCGGTTTTGTATAAATTTGTTTTTTCCAATGTCTTTTATGGGGAAGCAAAATAATTTTCTTGTAAATTTCATAACCTTAAAGAAATAGTTTACAATTACATTTTTCTTTTGTATTTTTGTAACATAAAAACTGATAATGTTTATATATAAATATTTCGTAAATTATTGCAAATAAGTTTTCATTATTCTCCCTTTTCCTGTAAAGATATCGGTATTCGAAAAGTGTTGCAGAAAGCAGCTTTTTTTAAGTGAAGGTGATATTTCACCGCGTTTTGGTTTCAAAGAAATGAATTGCATTTTCTGGATCCTTCTTCCGTGACGTTACCCCTTAATGACATCATTTTGTCGATACTTTTATCTCGTATGGTCGAATTTTTGCTTTTATTTCTTATCTGGTCTATTGGTGAGGTATATCATCCGTGATTATTTCTTTTCCTTGCATTCTTTATAGCGAGATAAATGAACTTTATGTTTTTTTTAAAGGAGACTCCCTCTCCCGACACACAGTTTATTTGCATTGTAAATGTGTGTTGACATTAGGAGATAATGAAAGATACTGTAACTTGTAATTTTTAATTTCTCTCATTTGAAGAAAAACGAAATTAAACGATATATTTTAAATATATTTTTTAAAAATTTATTTAAAGTAAATGAATGGAATTGTTAGCTCAATAACGTTTCAGAAAACAAGAATTTAAAATAAAAAAAATTTTTAAGCATTCAATACTAGATATTTTACATTTAATGAAATCTTTTTCAGTGTATTGTAATCATTAGTGTTTTAAAAGAATCGAATGAAATTCTTAAAACTGCTACAAAATGCTGCTGGAAAGTCTAATCATAATGGTAATCATTTAATCTACATGCAACCGTTTTTTAGTTTTCATTTAATGTGCTGTTGAGTGCGTTAAATTACATCTTATTTAATCGTCACAATGCGTTCATTGTTTCTTTATAATTTGTACACCATAATAAGCAAGAATTTAAATTCGTAATTTTATAAAGAAAATTTAAATTATTTTATACAAGATTGACTAGATATTTTTAGTAATTTTTAATTCCCTTGGGATAATATTATGATTATGTTTTTACATATGCCTATAAATTGTTCTTTTTGCATATCTTGATTGTTGATTCTGCTTTTCCTTAGAAAAGTATCCCTACCCCCTTGATTACAATTTTGTTTTT
Organism: Argiope trifasciata; assembly: GCA_026543055.1. NCBI lineage: Eukaryota > Metazoa > Arthropoda > Arachnida > Araneae > Araneidae > Argiope > Argiope trifasciata. The sequence continues at coordinate 4,792,093 of JAPMOQ010041062.1, read as the reverse complement.
TATCGTAACCTTTAAAAAATCTCTTCGTCCTCTAAGACCAAATGGAATATTTTTGCTTTAGTGATTTACTTGGAAGAGCATGTACAGTTTTTAGAAATAAAAAAACAAATATTTGAAATGAACATGCCATTTAACGCACTTTCATTGTACAATTGTAATAAGAGCATGCTTACTTCTCTAAATTCTATTTCTCAACGCTTTGACAACTTAGCAAGGTATACTTATTTTAGGATGTCATGTTACATTTCGGACATCGCAAACTGGCTTAACTGTCAGCATTTTTTCCTATACTTTACTATTGATAGCTTGTCAAAAATGAGTCTCCAGAACGAATTTCCGTCACGTTATCCACAATCGAGTCAAAAACAAGTCTTGTGTATCATGTTCATTGGGTTGATACCATTAACCGTGCCTTTGCTCAGCGTTCAACCGTAGCAATATTTTTTTCTAATTGCAGTTAGTTAGGATTTTTTTTTTTCTTGGGCAAATTTTATCATACACAAGATTTCTCAACTACATTGTAATATATGAATTCTTTATATATATTTGTGTTAAATGTGTTACAGTATTTTAACTATGCGTATACTTTGAATTTAAGGCGAAATAAGGAGGTGGAAAGTAATAGCAATAAATGAGCGTCATGTTTCTTTAGAAAAAACTTTTGTAAATATTTTAAAAATCCTTTCGCTTTGGAAATTGTTAAGAAAAATACGTTGTCTTGAAACGATTTTTTAATTGGATATAGCCTTGTCAAACAAGCTTTTTACGTGTTCTAACTGTTGCTAACCCCTCGATTTTTGTTTTTGAAACTTGTTCGAGAACCCAATACATGAAGATTTTATTATTTTTTTAATGACGAAAATATCCGTGTTTCTATTATTAAAAAATCTAATAAAATTTATTCCTAATGGATATTACTTTTTTCTGATTCCAAGAAACTCGTTTTTTAGAAATCTAGTTAGAAATGTATCGATTAAAGTTATAATTTATTTGTCGAATATGCGATTTTGAAATTGAAATACTTTCTGTGAATTTGCAATCTTTTCTACGGATTTATTAGATTCGTTTTTCTTTTCCAAGAAAATTCTCTTGAAAAACTTTTAATTTTTAAATTTTAATACTGTTTTTCGTTTATTTAAATATTTTCAAATTCAGTTTTACGGAAAAAGAAAAAAAATTTGATATTTTCCAGTATTGTTTTAGGTGATATAAAAACATGTATATTGTAATCGGCATACTTAATGATTTCTGACAAGCAGTGTTATCATAACAAGTAATTTTCCTTTCATTTTTAAAGCTCGTGACTTTTCAAAAATTTTATCAAAAGTTTAAAATTTAATTTTTGAAAAGCGCATTGAAATTTAACTGTGGAGAAAATTTGAAATTGAAACCATAGTACTCAAAATTGTATTATAAGTTTTGTATCATAGACATTTTACATTTTGTAAATCCATTTTTTTTTTCAAGAGCTATTCATGCTTATTCATTTTAATGGTCACTCGCTTGCGTTATTAAAGACCAGCTGCCTTTGGCGACCAGCCGGTTCGCCAATTTAATATTCTTAGAAAGGGCCAGTTAAATACTTTATGTAACATCGTTGTCAATTATATAGCTACTTCATCAAAATATTTTTAAGGTTCAAATTTTGATAGTCATATAATTCACTCATGCAGCTATAAATGCCTTAAGCGTGTAATATTCTATATGTCTCTAATTATCTGTCAGCTCTCGCAAAATATCAATTTTAATTTAAAGTGGAAATGATTGAACTCCAAATTTATATAAAAAATATTTTTGCATTCATTTTTTGAAAGCATTTTTTTAAATATAATCAACAATTACTTAAATTCACCATAAAATTCAGGTCGTACTTTCAAAAGAATTTAAGTGATGCGAATTATATTTTATTTTGATCTGTTAACATAATTTTAAAAATTGAGTCTAAATTTCATGCATCTTTTAGTTCTAAGGAATAGTATTCTACGAAATATTCTTGATATTTCGACTTTCAAATAAATAAATGAAGGTTTCTATCTTCTGCTATCATATTTGATCGACTTATGAAGTTTAGACATATTTAGAACATTCAACATTTTTATTAGGCCCATCAGTCTTGAGAAATCCTGAACGTTGATTGGGTGTCATCTTAGGAATGGCCGCTGAAGTGGTTCAAAATTACCCGTTTTTATTGAATAGTGATCTTCAATATTCATAAATCAGTCAGTTTTATAGACTTAGTCGATTTAAGTTTCTCTTTGTATTTAAATCTGAACATTCTATTTTTAAAGCATTTATAGACTCATGTTTTGCTCTGTGTTGTTTACTTCATTTAAACCATTTTATAGATGCATTTCTATTATTAAAGTTTTACAAATTAGCCGTTGGACCTTGAATTGAAAATATGTATATGAAACCATGAATGTCTGAAATAAAGTTGATTTATTTAACTAATAATGTCGTAAAAGTCGCAATACATTTTCTTTTTAGGAAAAAACATATTTCGTATTCATTTCATGCAGACACGTGCTGAAAATTACATTTTTACATGTTTAATTTGCAATAATTTATTTTTTAATTTGAGGGTTTTTTATCTGATGGCAACATATTGATAAAAGATTCTTTTCCCTCTCGCACTTGTAACGTGCTCGTGCAGATTAAATTTTATTGTTTTGTCCAAAATATATTGTTGAAAATTGTAGTTAAAACATTTTTTTTTTTAATTTGATACAAATAGAAGCTTAAGTTATATGTTAAAATACTGATAGCATTAGAAAGCTAATTTTTTAATCTTTAATTTGATGTAAAAATCATGTTTGTGCTATAATATTTTCGGAAGTTATTGCGGAAAAACGTCGAAATTCCGCTTACTTTCTAATTAATTCAAATTAAAAATTGGAAAAAAGGGGCTCCGAGGTGCACATTCCGGACCTACAAAGTATACATGTACCAAATTTGGTAGCTGTAGGTCCAACGGTCTGGCCTGTAGAACGCCAACGCACACACACACATTGAGCTTTATTCTAAGTATAGATGAAAATATTGCGAAATATTTTATCTAGCTCGAAATTCTCTCGTGTATCAGCGGCTGTGCAAGAAATAGAACGAATTTCGCGGATGCTTCTCGAAATGATTTTGCTAAATATCATTTATCTCTAGTTCGATCACTGCTCTCTGATACTGTAATGAGGCGTTATTAAAACCTATGATGCTGCTTGGTTGTGATATTAAGTACATCTACTCATGATTTCAACCTTAGAGGCTTGATGCAATCTTCCTATTGCATGATTCATTATTTCCCATTCACTTCCTATAACGCAAAAATTGACATCCTTCAATGAGAAATGTCTTTCATTCGGGTTAATCAGTCTACCCAGAGTTGCCAACCTTGCGGAACATAAGTCCCATCCCTCTTCATTTTTAAATTGTTTCTTGTTATATTTGTAACTGAGTAGCTTATTCGTCTTTGAAAGTATAAAACAGAGAGCAGAGATTGCTTTGTTGTTATTACACATACATACGTGTGCATGACGTGATCTGGAGCGATCTGGAAAGAAACTACGATTTGCAAAACTAAATTCTCAGATTTGTATTTTCAATATTATGACATGAACCGTAAGAATACAGCAAACGCCACTGCCGCCATAGGCACTAAATTAAGAAAAGAAATAAGAATAAGGCTGAAGAAATAAGATTTATTTGAAAGAAATTAAAACAAGTTATTAAGAGGTGTTTTGCACTGAATGTTTTACTTCAAGATTGTACCATCAGAATAATGTAATGCTTTGTTAATTGTACATGTTCTATAATTTAAGTAATACTGGGTTAGCAGATTCTTTAGATATGACGCACACTGTCTGTGCTCGGTTTTGTTCTGATTTTTCGTAAAAATGTAGAAACCAACATGTTAAAAACATAGCACAATGTAATTGCTTATTTTATTGAAAATTAATGTTGAGCATTCATCTATTAAAATTTTTCCTGAAAATTATTGTTCTTTAAAAAATTTTTCAACCTGTATCTAGTTAAATAAAGGATTGTTGCCTGCTTGGGATATTAACAACTGGAATTGCCGCAATAATTTCTTGCACTGTCGTGTGAAAAAAGAGAAAAGAAAAGAAAATATGAAACGAAGAAATGATGTATATTTCACGCAGATTTCTGCGGAAAAGTATTACAACTAAAAAGCTTTATTTGAATATATATTCCAAAACAGTTTAAAATGTTATCTCCGTATCTAATTAAGAATTAAATAAAGAAAGAATTTAAAAAATTTTAAATAGAAAACATTATGATAATTATTCTAAAATAATCAGGTGTGGTTTCTTCAAAACTTTCTCGCATACTCTGTAATAAGTCGTTTCGCAAAAAATTGTGGACCTTAAATAAAGCAGAGAACCATGCAATACCTTGGCGTATAATATTTTTAAAATGTTAACTTTTGGCGTGAATTTAACATTTTTACAGAATTGATATGATGACCTTTGGCGGATTCTTTGATTTATCCCTGGCTTACCGTGAATAATTCCTAAAAATTGAATTTTTTTAAGGCGTTTTCCTCTATGGAATCTAAAATTATGATGCAGAACTATTATTGGCGTATCAAATTTCATATATTTGTCATTTTTTTTTTCGTAGTGACGTTTACAAATTTGTGAAAGTAAATATCGGCATTTATTCCAAATTTGAAAAATATCTGCAGTTTAAATACTAAATCAATGCACCACATTTTATCATTTCGTTTTGTAGTTATCATGTTAACTTTTATTCGGATAGCTGGACAGACAAAACTCCGACTGAAATTTACGCAATTTGATAGAAATCTACAAATTTTAGTGTAAAAATACCTTGTACCAGATTTCATCAGTCTAGTTCAAAGTATTTTTGAGTTGCATAAAAACAGAGGGGCAAAATCTCAAATGTGTTTTTCGAATTGAGAATAATTTAAAACGTTGAAATTCGTCAGTCTAGAGTTCCAATTTTTTGACGATTATAATACTTAGTTCTTCGTATGTGAAGTAATGCAAAGTAAACAAATGAAACGAATAGAATGAATTAACTATTATTATTACAATATATAAATAGTAGAATATAAAGAAATAAAAATTTATCTTTTTCTATTACTCTTATATTTACTTTCTCTTATACGAAGTACAGAGAAATTTTAAAATTTTAGAAATATTTTTAGAATCTACTTTTTGGTTTTTACAAATCTACTCGTCTAGATATTTACTAATCTACTCGTTTAAACCTCCCTGAATTCGGAAAATATATTTTAGGAAAATGTTTGCTTGTCACAACGGTAGCTAAAAACGCGTAAAACTAGATGGCTGAAATTCAGTATTTGGTCTTTACACCAAATTTTTAGACCCATAAAATTTAGAGCCAGATCCAACCAGGGGTATACCATTTGTCGATCTGTATTTTCAAAAACCTGTGAACATAACTCAGAAACGCTATTGCTTAAACTTGATACATGATTTTGTGACTTCAAATATAGTTTTGTGTCAAATTTTTGTTTCAATTGATTGGGAGAAACGCCTCCAAAATACGATTTTTAGATGCTTTTAATGGCTAAAAATCACACGTTAGATTCACCATTAATGCTAAATTCACGTTAAGATTAATGTTTCATAACTGTTGTGTGCTAAAAACTATGCGAAACTTTTTCTTGTATAACACCTCTATTAGAGAGGATGGGAGAAAGTTTTGACAAGACTAGCCCTCTGGTATTCCTATTTAGTAAAAATTAAATAAGAAAACTCTTCAGATGCTGGTTAAAGAATTAGATCAATTTGTTGATAAATAAGTTGGAATTATATCTATTAAGTAATTATTATTTAGAAGTTTTTTAATCATCTAAACGAAATTGCTTTTTTTTAATAACCAATTCACTTTTTAATCAGTCCAGAAGTTATCGGTTATCAGTCGAAATTTAACAATTTCATACCTTCGTACTTTGATTCTATTTTGAAGTATCTCGACTGAATTTGATGTCAGTACTCGTCTGGGTGTATTTTTTCTTAAAGATCTCCTATTTTCGAATTGAGCTTTCGTTTTAATTTTCTCTATGCAAGAAGCTGCATCGACGCATTAAATTAGTATTTCCTGCATGTAACGATAAGTTTAATTTCCTAACATTAGAATGACTAAACATGAACAAAAATTTTCGCTTTAAAACGCGTCGGATTTCACCATGACGAAAAGTGGTGTTTCACATCCGACTTCCGTTAAAATAAGCAATTCTTTTCGTTTTTGAATTTTGTTTTTAAAAATCATTTAATGCAAATTTTCAGTTTAATATAAATAGAAGCTTATTTTTTCGGTGGGGGGGGGGATTGGATTTTAGTCACTAGAATATTGTTCCCATTTTCATGCCAATTTATTTCTGAAATGTTTAACTTGCTTGCCCTATTAATTTAGTTTATTATCCTTATCTAAATAAACAGGGAAAAGTACTTATATTCTCATTAGATATCTGATTTATGTAATTGCTTGTTTTTCATGAATATTTATTGTGTTAAAAAATTGTACAGTTTTTCTCTTTTGGATTAAGTCATGCTTTAGAAATTGTCTAATTAGTTTTATCCTATGTTTTTTCAATTTTTCAACCTAAATATTATATTCGTTCTATCTGATCACTTCTTTAGCCTTATGCCAAATAAAATTAATAAATCTGTGATATCGTCATTGTACAAGGTGGCCAGAAATAAAACACCCCTACTCTGACCTCCATGGATATCGAACTACTCAGTGTAAAGGCTCAAAATTTTGTACACATACTATTCAAAATATGGGGAAACAGATTTCACGAAAAAAAAATTAGTTCCTGAAATCACCGATAGGTGGCGCTGCACAACTGGAACTATGATCAAAAGACACAAATAATAATAAAAATTAAAATGTTTATGCGGAATGGAATGCTTCCATGCTTCCTTTTTAATTTTTCTGCCCCTTATGGAAAATAAAAATAGTAAAGAAGCTAGAACTCCCGTTGTAACTGCAATTTCATACTGTAACCAGAAAAATTTGCATAAAGCATGGTTAGAAGCCATGTTCTGGGTATAAAAGAAGTTAAAAGGTGGGGAATGTCATTCTTATTAGTGATGGCTGTCACGCTGCCAGAACGCGCTTTGCTTGTGAAGTTGTTTTACGAGAATAAAGGAAATGCTCCAGCAGCACTTCGAGAGTTTCGCCGACTTAAGGATTTGCGTAAGGGACCATTGCTTCCACAAGCTCTCAGGAGAATGATCGCTCGATTCGAGGAAACTAGACATCTTGGAGTTCAGCCTGGTCGAGGACGCAAACCGGTTCGTTCAGATGTCGTTGAAGATGTTGCCACCGGTATTGTTGAACAGTCAATGGATAATGTTTTAGGCTGCAGTAGTGCACGTGCAGTGTCACGACACTTGGGTGTTCCCTATAGCACAGTGTGGAACGTACTCAGAAAAATGGTGCATTGTTTCCCGTACAAAATCCGCCCTAATCAACAATTGCTGGCCACAGACAGGGAGATGCGACTGACCTTTGCATTGACATTTCTTGCTAGAGTTGAAGTGGATGCATCGTGGCCGTGGCAGATTCTGTGGAGCGATGAGGCCCATTTCCACCTCAGTGGAACAGTGAACACCCATAACTGTCGCATATGGGACACGACAAACCCCCGTACCTTCCAAGAGATTCCACTCCACTCACCGAAAGTTACAGTCTGGTGTGGATTCACAGCCACATTCATCCTTGGACCGTTCTTTTTCGAAGAGGTTACTTCCAATGGCCTTGAGACATGTACCGTGACGGCCAACAGGTACAAAAGGATGCTCGAAACATTTGTTGTACCCCATTTGCAGCAGCGCCAATGCCTTGACACCATTACTTTTATGCAAGATGGAGCACCTCCACACATTGGACTCCCTGTGCAACAGTTTCTTCGCCAACATTTCACCACTGACAGAATAATCAGTCGCGCGTTTCCGACAACTTGGCCATCTCGTTCACCGGATCTTAATCCGTGTGATTTTTGGCTTTGGGGACACTTAAAAAACCTTGTTTATCGAGAACGTCTGATAACCTTGGCAGATTTGAAAGAGAGTATCAGTCTGCATGTGAGAAGCATCTCAGATGACCAGTTACGATCCGCAGTTGAACAAGCTGTCCACAGACTTCACATTTTACATCTTCAGGAAGGGAACCATATTGAGCAGCATTCCCTGCATCGATAACGTCCTTGTTTCATGTATGCTTGGTACTTTCAAATAAAATGTGTTTAAAACGTGTTTTTGTGTCTTTTCAGCATACGTCCAGTGGTACAGCGCCACCTATCGGTGATTTCTGGAACTAAATTTTTTTTTCGTGAAATCCGTTTCCCCATTTTTTGAATAGTATGTCCACAAATTTTCAAGCCTTTACACTGAGTAGTTCGATATCCAGGGAGGTCAGAGTAGGGGTGTTTTATTTCTGGCCACCCGGTATATTGCAGCTATATTATTTCTCATGAATTTAATTCACGTTAAACTAGTGGAATTTGTTTTTCGTTCGGAAGAATAATTTTTAAATTTTTCTCGTATTCTGGAATAAATAATATATACTTGCAATTCTGTATAAATATCATTGAATATGAACTAATATATATTTAAATTTTTTTTCCAGTATGAAAAAACCAATGGCTTAAATTTAGCTAATGATTTAGTCAATGGATTAAGTCATTGCCTAAAACTTCGATAGCTACCACATGTAATTTTTCAATTCTTTAAAAAAATATACTTTAAATTTGAACATTTCATTCATTTCAAATCGTTCCGTGAATCAATTGTAGTTTTTAAATTGTTATCGTACCTACCTCTCTTTAACTCTATTAATATGATATAGATTTTCACTGATGGAAATTCTTGAAGTGAGATTTCATAGTTCCTTCACCTGTCGAAGGTCTGCTTTCATCGTGTCTGTGGTTAATGGTCCGCTGTGTCTATATTGTGCAGTGATGAATAAAGTAACTAAAATTTCAGTATGATACGCTTAAAAATCTAAAGTTCACGGCTTTTCTGAAGACATTACAATGAATTTTTATAGTCTTGTTGTTACTGGATTTATTTCCTTTAAAAAAATGCTTTGGAAGATTGTTATGGAAACAGAAGAAACATTCCCAAAATAAAGCAATTCATGCAAAATTTCGCTGAGCATTTTGGAGCATTGCCACATGTTACTGAACTTCAGACCTTGACTACAAGAAGGTGAGAAAGAAAAATGCATGCAAACATCTTTGTATACGTTTTGGTTTCTGTGCTATTATTAGTAACAAATCCCCCAAAGCAAACCTAATTCATCACCCGTGTCAACAAAATTAAACTAAAACATTTTGTATACATTTAAATGATCGATTACGTGTGGAAAATAGCGAAATGCATGGCAGGTAACATTTGATATAGTATATGTCTGCCAGTGCTAGAAGTCATTTAGGAATCTCAACTAAGAAAAAGCTCCCTGCTGTTAAGAATGTTATATTGTAGCTTACTACGGATATTAAGGATATTCATTTTAGGTTTAATAAGGTAAGGTTTGATAAAAAATATATAACTAAATGCAGGTTCAATATCTTTCCAGAAGGCATTCCTTGAATTCAAAAATATTTTTCCATGTTTTTTCTTTTAAGTTGGTGCATAAATGAATTACAATATATAAATGTGGATTTTCTATCTAATCCTCTATATATACAGAGCCTATTAGAATTCTATATATACAGAGTCTATTAGCCCGTACGATACTACTGGAAACAGGAAAATCATGTATTCGATTATCCGAAAAGATGCAATATTCGGTGGTAAAGTGGGCATTATTTTTTAAATGCTCTTTCCATTTCTTTAACATCTTTATAATGTTTCTTTTTATTGTGTATATACTAGCTTATGATATTAATAATGCCACTTTTTTTCATATTTACTTTTCTAATTTCGAAGTAGAAAAATTAAATTTCGGAAATATTGGAAACATATTACTACATAATTTTTGATTTGAATAAATTGGCTTCTACCTTGTGAATTTTTATGTGTTTTCATTCATAAACAGTATTAAATTTTTTATGAAAAATTTTAGTAAAGATATTTTATGCACACATTTTTTAATTTATCAGAATTTCCACCAAGTTCACATTTAATACACATTCCAAATAAATTAATATATATAATTTTTGGTGGCCCGAATGTTCACTAATCTTTATATACTGAAATCCTATTTTGTTTCTGTATATTTAAATATATTAAAGAATAACCAACCATAGTGTTTTTGACAAATACTTGTGGAATTCAGATATTTACTGAGCAAAACATTTCTTGCCATAAAGTAAGCTAGAAGGCAGTCTTAGCCAGTTAATTTTATAAGTTTAAAACCAGCGGAAGGGATTTGCTTTCTACTATATTTTCTACTATATAAGATCGGGTATTATTCCTTTCCCATCATACGAAGGGTGGTTTTAAATTCTAGGCTCCGTGATCTTCTGGAAAATTTTTGCAGATCTCCAAAACCGTTTTTTGAGAACCATTGTAGTAGGTAGTCTTCCTATAGGAAATCCAATTCCTGTGTAGAATGTTGTATTTGAACTCAAGGAGATCTAATATATGGAGATGAGTCAATTTTAAAATCTTTTTTACGATTGTGATATTTTTTGGTTATATACAAGAAAGTAATAGATAACTATCAATGCAAGTAAAGCCAGATTTTTTTTTTATTGCATTCTTCAGGTTCTCAATGAGACTTCGATTATAGCTTCGGATGCATCTCTCCCCCCCCCCTCTTTTGCATCTCTTAAAATTATAAAAATGCTGCTGAATTTAATACTAGATATCATTAAGTTGTGATTAAAAAAAATAAGAGCGAAAAAACGATGATTCCTTCTGCTATTCGACCAATTAATGGAATGTCCGTTAAAATTCCGTACTTTCTTGCTGCGCCGAATGGAACCGGAAGCTTAGAAATCTCTCTTCAGAAAACTCTTTTGACACGGAAATCCTGTTCCCTGTGCTTGTTTTTGTGCTACAAATTATTGTTTATGAGACAGTAATTAAAAGAGGCATAAAAATTGAGGGTTATATGGTTATCTTAACGAAGCAAATAGTTTTTTTAAAAAAAGAATTCTGTATTTATATGAAACGATAAAATATCAATTTTTGTTTCATTTGCCATTTCTTAGTTTCAAATCTTTTGGTGTACTAAAGTCATTTCTACGATATGTTAATAATTGTAACAGCAATAAAAAAATACCCATAATTTTTCCTTAATGTAATATAATCCTTTTCATCGATATTCAAACCATCTTTATGAGGCACAAATGCAGAATTGCGATTGAAATGTATTCTTTTAGAGAAATTTCAAGTTCCTTGTGAAATGGAACGTTTACTTTTGAAATAAATTATAAGTTACTTTTAAAGAATAGCAGAAAAATTATTCTATTTGAAAACCATCCTTCATTGTTTGGTATGAGTTTACTTCTTGAAGATCGGGTATTCTTTTCTAAGTAACTAGATAATGCACTTTTTTTCCTGGGGTGTATTTCTTTTCATGGAAGGTTCATAGGATACTTGAGATATTTGTGACCCATCTATAATAAAATCTATGAATGGTTCAGCTTTAATTGGCAAGTTTGAAAATAAGATACTCGTGTCTGACTCAGAAAATGCTTAGGAGCTTAATACGTATAATCGAATTACTTCCGGATTTCCATTTTCCTTCCTCATATAAATTATTGTAAACATCAAACAATTTTTATTATTATTATTTTTTTAGGTTTATGACAAATTGCCACGTTTTAGACCTCAAAGGTCTAAAAGCATTTTTGACATTTTTCGCTTTGTCTGTTTGTGAGAGACAATTCAAAAACTATTTAAACTAGATTTATGATATTGGGTATAGAACCTATGCAACAAATTTGGGGATTTTTCAAATTTTGCATGAAATACTTTCAGAGGAAGTCTGTCCGGCTGTCCGAATAAAGGCTAACACATTTAGTACAGAACTAAGAGATAGATGCATAACATTTGGTACACATATTTAATATCTAAAGTGTAATTGACTTTCTTCTGTCAATCGATACTTTCACAAGCTTGTAAAATATAAACCAATACTTAAAATTATATATATACCAATTACACTTAAGTAATTGGTATAAACCAATTACTTAAGTGTATGAATTTGGCATGTGATTTTGGGACTACAGATAAATGATTACTTATGTATGTTGGTTTTAATTGGTTGGTTGGAAACAGCGCTTCTAAAACACTAATTCATTTTTTAAAATTTCAATTAGTTTTCGAAACCGTATTGCCAAATGCCAGGAATTAATCGCTATGATTAAAACCAAACACTTCAGAATAGATTTACTAATAAATTCACTACAAACATCAATATGTGGTAATTATTTTTATACGTGCCATGTAAATCATTCATAACCTTACTCAAGATTCATAATTTTGTACGAAAAAAGAGGAATAACAACCTTCTAATAAAATTTTGGAAAACCACTGCAGCTGGTTTAATTCTATGAAATTGTTTATTGAAATATCTCTCTAATAATATTAAAATATTTAATTTCAACATAACATCTTATTAGTAAGTAATTTGACCCATGGCATTTGAGGTTTGCTTTACCAGTATTGTTTGAAATGTTTAATGAAAATTATTATGCCAGTAGTAAGTATTGCATATGGCGGTGAAATTATGACGAAGGAAAAATAAAGCTTTAACTAATGCCAAATTAATAGCAAATAAGTTTAAAACAATGTTTAATTTTACTTTTAGCCTCGCCGTTTGTGGTTACAGTAATTAATAGCTCTCCGACTTGTTTACCTTCGAAAAACGGAAATTTTTCATTCGTGGACTAGCAATTGTCTCAATATTTGGGCAGTACACGTGTTAACTCTGTATTGCATTTTAAGTAGTGATGGGGTATCCAATGACATCGGGTGAAGAAAAAAATCCGAAGAAAGATTGAGCGAGAATCTGAGTATTTGAAAGGAAAAATTGATTGTGAAGCTGCTATGTTGGATGAAGAACGGAAACAATTTAAGGAAAATTTAAATATTGAAGAGATGAGCACTCCGGGGTTTTGAGTTTTGAATCAGAAGTAGGTCGATTGACTAATGTATTTTGTAAGAATGGAAAGATTAAGCTTCCAGTATTGAACGAATGACCAGAGGAGTTTATAAACTTGGTAACTGACGAACATCGTATGCAGTATCGTATAATATGGGGGTTGACGAGTCAAAGCGAGCAGAGAACGGAATCCTGTTGTAATTATATATTTAAATTTAATACCATGCAAATAATCACTTGTAAATATTGCCATCAAATTAGTATTCTCTCCCCAAATATTTCCTCATAAAAATTTCATTTTATAATGGCATGTGAAGAAATCGATTGTGGAAGACTCGAATTTGAAAAATGAGTTTAGAAGTTTAATACACGAAATACTTTGCATTGATGTAATTTTGTATATTTTTTAAACGATAAACAAAGTGCTAGTTTTTTGTTAAATTAGTTATCTAAATTGATTCGTAGAGCTTTCCGAACGATATTTGTTCTGAAATTCATTTAAAGATAATTTATGCATATTTGGTTGTAACACACTCATCTCTCACTTTCGGTTTTGATAATACAACGATTAGTGCTTATCTGCTCCTGTTTTACAATCTATTTCTCATGTTCTACTTTGCTGAAATCCTTATGGGAATTAGTAAGGTTGGAGAGAAAAAAGTTTTTTACTCTCGTTGAATGAGCTGCCTCAAGGAAACAAAATGGTTTTTTACGCTTAAGCGTGCAATGAATCGTGACTATGTGATTAATTTTTTTTCACACTTTCACTTCTGAGGGTTGCGGAATTAAGTTTCCGTTTCAAAGAACTTCCACTTTTCCATTCCGAAACATCCCCATTTGTTTCCTCCCCTGTGACTTTTCTTTGCGTGATTCACTCTCACAGTGACGAGTCCTAAGAAAGTGGATTTTCCACTCCTCTTCCTGTGTTTTCACTCTCGTCTTTCTTTTTGTATTCGAGAAATAGTTTTACGTCATTGTCTCTTTTCCTAGGAAGTGGCGTGGAGCCTCATTTCACGCATAATTTCCGTTCCTTTGCTAAAGTGTTGCCCACCAACAAAACGTTTATTGGTCACAGTTAATGACTATATGAGCCATTTATTTATCTGTTAGATTTATCAATTGAGAATAGTTTTTACGGATCGTTTAAAGTATTCATTTAAAATTAATGATTTGCGCAAAACTATTATGATTTGTTTGATATTATTTTAGATTATCTGTAACTCGATCACTTTTTCTATCTATTGTTAGCCTCATTTTTTACCTACGGCATAGCGAATGAGGAGCAGTGAAAACGCTTTAGACATTATTATTTAGAACTTCACAATAACAAAACATTTAAATCGTGTGCTTTAAAAGGCCGTTATGACGATTGTGTCCATTTCTTCTTTCCTAATCACTATAAAAGCGTGACAGCTTCTAGAGCCAAGACTTTTTCCAACTTCTATTAGTTGCAAGTGAGCTCTCTGTTGAAATTCAATGATAAACCAACAAGAGTAGTCTCCACGAAATTTTATCATGTACTTCTTAATAAATGTTCTGGCGTATTTTTAGCCTCAAATCATTGATGAACAGTAATTGTGAACGAGCGTTTATCATGTGGTTTTGTGACAGTTAATTTCTAGGACACGGTTAATAAACAAGTACCAGATAAAACGATTATGTTTTGGACCTCTTTTTTCCATCCGACGGATTGAAACCAAAATTTTATACAGAATTACAGTTGTAATGATAAAGTCCTATGGCAAAGTTTATATATTTTAGTCATTTGGTGAGTTTCGTATTGCTTGTGAAAATACAGATTTACAAACGTTCGACCTTTTTGACAGATATGGTTCAAAATTCAATAAAGGTCTACGCTTAAAAGGGTAATTTCATCTACCTTAAAAGTTCTGTGTTTACGTGTACTCAAAGGTATAGACCGACAGTTGATCAATTCCACAATGGATTTGATTCCAAATTTGATATATACACTTGCACGTTAGATACTAAATATATCCATGAAATTTTATCTGTTTCTCTTCGTTTTGTAACTATCCCTTTAACTTATAATATTCTGATAGATTTCCTCCAAATGGATTTTATTTAAAATTAGATAGTAATTTACAAAAGTGCGGTGAAAGTATTTTAAGCTTCTACCAAAGTGTTTTTGAGTACCTTGTTCACAGGTTGACATAATATAAAAATGTGTTTTTCAGACTCGGGGTGTTTTTCTCTTCTCCTTATGCCTTTCTTCGTTATTGTCAATATAAAAAGGACATATTTTATAGGTTACTTACATTAAGAATATAAATACAAGAAATTAACGAAAAGGGAAAAAAATTAGATATAGTTATGTTTAATGAGTTACTTGATAATTAAATTGTACTTGAGAATAGAAAATTTTCTGGAAAATCATTTCGGCCTATTCTGAATTCCTTATAGATGTATGTATTTAACAGGGTCTTTTTAAATCGATTTATTGATAGAATTGATTACTGAAAATAATGATGTGCAGTCCATCTTTGTAATCTTTCTACATGTTGAAGTACGGTAAGGTGGTTACAATATATCTTTTGTTATTGGAGTAAAAAGTCTGCCAAAACATTGACTGAATAATTAATTTCATGGAATCTATATAAATAAAAATGTTTATCTGTATGTCTCTTGTGCCTACCTAAATCGTTCATCCGATTGCGATGAAAATTAGTCAGTTTATTTCTTACATTTACAGGATGGTTATAGGCCTTGTACAATTATCTAAAATTAAAAAATAAAATTTGAATCTCAACCGCATTTTATTTACGAAGGATTAATCTCCAAATAACTCACCGAGGAGACAATAGATTCTGTAAAATTGCTAAATCTAAGTTAAGGGTAAATATTTTGAATCTATAGTACGCAAATGTCAGGCGAGTTATTCTCGGAGGAAACAATTTTATTACAGACTAGTCGCCTTTGGCGACCAGCTGGTTCGCCATGAATAATGCGTTCTAAAATTTTCAATTAAATCACATATTCATTAGCCTAGAAGTAATTCCGGGAATTGATTGGCCTGAAAGCAATATTTTCTTTAAGATGATGGACGAAAATTTCTAAAAGAACACCTTTTCCTAATAATATTCTTTAATTTTATAAATCAGTCAGTTTTAACTATCGGTTATGCTTCCAAAATATTAAAAATGTTTTTTTTCGATGATGTTACCAAAATATGAAATATGTTTTTTTTTTCAAAGAAAGCGAGAAAGGGAAAAAAGTATTGAATTAATGATACAGATATTGCAAACGATTACATAAATATGCCATTAAGTCCGGATTTCAATGCATATCCTGTCAAAATTCAATCAGGTTTACTGTAAATAAAGATAATTTATGGAATTAATGATACAGAATTGCAAACGATCATAGAATCATTTGCATTTATTTTTTAAAGAAAATATCACATTTTATATTTCTTTTATTTTATCCTGTCACGTGCTGAAAGTTGCATTTCTGTAGATTTATTTTGCGATGATAATTTTTTTTTATTTGAACTTCCGGTATTCTTTTATTTTATCCAGTCACGTGATAAAAACATGGTTAAAATATTTCTTTAAAAATTCGTTAAAAATAGAAGCTTACGTTATAAATTAAAAAAACTGATACCGTTAGAAAACTAATTTTTTAATCTTTAAATTGATGTAAAAATCATGTTTGTGCAATAATATTTTCGGAAGTTATAACGGAAAAACATCGAAATTTCGCTTAAATTTTAATTAATTTAAATTCTAATTAAAAATTCGAAAAAAGGGCTCCGAGGTGCACATTCCGGACCTCCAAGGTATGCATGTACCAAATTTGGTAGCTGTAGGTCCAACGGTCTGGCCTGTAGAGCGCCAACACACACACACACACACACACACACGCACACACATTGAGCTTTATTATAAGTATAGATTATGTGAAAAAGTTTTGGGGAGACCAACCTTTTGGGGTTTTATATTTTAATTAAATTTTAGCATTTTTCTCAGTAACCACCAAAAATATTGTAGTATAAATAATCTTGCACCATCTTAATTTTCAAAAATTATCATTTCTACTATATTAACGAAAGATTAAAAAGAAAATATTTTAATCGCATTTTCTAATATTAAATATGAGAATTCTATACAAGTATTAAACGTATCGCAAGATACAATAGTTTCTATCATTACCTTTCTGAAAGAGCACCAAGTTTTATAATTCTAAAAGAATAAACAAATCTAATATCTAAAAATGAATATGTTTGTTCGTATTTTATATACTGTCGTGTACCGTTCATCCTATTTCGATAAAAAGAATTGCTAAATTATTTTTTCTGCGGCAGCAACGCACCGGGTACTAGCTAGTATTTTATAAATTAATATAAAAAATTGCAGCCTATATCGATATGCAAAATTTTACAATTTTGTATTTTGTGATAAATCTTGATAAGCTTATCGTATGTATATACGGATATAAGCCTGACAATCCCAATTTCAAGCTCACATCCGCGTTTAGTAGCTGGAATTTCGAAATGCCCGAATTTTCGGAATTGAATACATGAAAGGAATTTAGTTGCCATAGAGAATCAATTTGAATACCTCGAAATGTTACTATCATTGGTATTTGTATTGGAACTACTAAAATGTTAAAGTGCATTCCTTTTTATTCTGAATTGGAAAACTTGAAGAACCTCGTTCCAGCTGAACGCGAAAATGTGAAGTTTCTACATTTTTATTTTATATTTTTCCTTAATTTAATTTTGTATTACCAAACACTGATATTTTTTTCTCATTTCCTTAAATTATGGGCTAATATTATGAAACAATCATTTTTAAGTAGTTATTAATATTTGTTACGTAAAGGAAATGAATACGGCTACTATCTCTTGGTTCCCGGCATGGTCATATTTTAATTAAATTATGGTAATTCTAAATGTTTAAATTTCCGTTTGTTAAAAATTCATAATTTTGCTATTGGAGCAAGTTTATAACCGTTTGTAATATTTTCTATCTAATTTAATTAATATTTTCTGGTTTAATTATGTGTTATGCTTATTCCGGGTATGGATTTATAAATTGCAGGTAATTTTTGTATCGTATAGTTAGTTACCTCTAGAAATGGCTCAGTGTAGTCTGTATGCTAAAAAATTTGTTAGTTCGCTGTATTATATAAGACGTGCCAGCAATGGATGATCTACAGTTATAATTTGTATTATTTTGAAATAGAATTAATGAAAACTATCACAATACTAAAAAGAATAACTTTCAGAATTGCTTCAGCTTCTATTAAATCATATGCTGATATAAGAATTTCGATGATTGATTTAATATCTTCCTTTAAATATGCGTTATTTTTGCAGTGTTTATCTGGTATTGTGTAGATACTAAATTCTTTGCGCATTAAATGCTCAAAAAACTATCGGAAGTTTAAAAGAAAGTTCTTTAAGGATTTTAGTTAATTTTTATCTCTCAAGTATGTCGAGGAGAGAATTTCTTGATATTTTTAATTATCTAATCTATTAATTAGTTAAAACGCTTTAACTTTCAGTATTTTTAGATGCTTTGTTCCACCTTAATGGGTGTTTAAAGATATATGAATAATAAGAAATAGGATGAAAAATGCACCATATCAATACAATTATTTATTGCAACCCTATTAGTTCTCTACAGCTTAGTTGGTTTCATATTTCTTTCAGCAAATCTGAGAGGGTAAAAGACCTAAAACCTCCAGCTGCTAACTTATCACTCTATACTTGTATTTAAATTTGAGAATTTTGCTTAGTTCTGGATTTTTCATTCCCTACCACCTTTCTTGGTATTCTGTTTTTTAAGCATTCGAAATAATCTCTCTAACGAAAGAAATTATGTCCACCTGTATGTAAATACGATAGCTAAAAAACGCTATGTATTAAATGAATAAAGATTTCTATCAAATTTTGAACGAAATCCACTCCGACGGTTTTTATCTGCCCGGCTATCCGAATGCAAGATAGCAGAATGACTACCAAAAAGAACTAGCAAAATGAAATTGGTACAGAATTAGTTTCTAAATTGTAGATTTGTTTGAGATTTTCAGATTCTCAAGAGGCTGTGTTTCGCGGTCTGCACTTTTGTATTAATTTGGATGTGATAATTCAAACAAGCAGTCACATACCGAATTTCATTTATTTTGACTGTAGATCTATGTCAGATTTTGGTTTCAATCATTTGAGAAAAAAGCATCTAAAATATAATTCGATGTTCCATTGATTGTGAACATCACTCAAGCAGGTAATTGTCTCAGTAACATGTTAATCTCTTTCGTAACAGTTATCCGCGTATGGCATGAGGTTAATACAAGTACCAGTTTTCTTTATTATACTAGGAAGCGTATAACTCGCATGTGTTTGACTCTAAAAATAAAAATTTAGGCATTCATCGCGTGACTACCTTGTCTAAGATCCATAATTTTGTACGGGGCTGGAGAGCTGCTTAACACTTCCATTTGTGGATATTCAAGAGGTGGTCAGGAAAAGCCACTATCGCCATTTAATAAATGAAAAATAGCTTTTTTTAGCAACTGCATGATATTTAAGGGCACATCTTTGTTTAGTTGCAGTGGGTCTAATTACATTTTGTATAATCGGATAGACCTAAAAAACTATAAAGATCGGAAAAAATTGTAATCAATTATTCAAATACAGTGGGTATAAAGTATTTGCACCCTTAAATTTTTGTTTGCAATTTATGAAAAGAAGCATTATGGAATAGAAAAATTGGTATTGCCAAACTAGAATAAGTTTAATCATCGAAATTAAACATTAAAAAAATGCAATAAATAAATGATAGCCTTTTTTTGTAACAAAATTAAGATATTTCATGCCAAAAAAGTATTACCTCATTCCCACAAGTATTGCACTTTGTAGTAAGTTATATCGTAACACATCAATATAGGTTTGAACTGTCATATTCTCGTCAATGAGAAATAAATTAGCTTTGCTAACCATGCACACAAACTATAACAGTCTCCTCCATGTTTAACTGTAAGTAATACATTTTTAGTATGAAAAGCAGTGCAAGGCTTCCTCGAAACCAATTTCCTGCCATCTAATTTACAGATATTTATATTTTCCAAAAAATCAATCGGTTTATTGATTCATTCCTTAGCGAATTCGAGTTTCTTCAGTATATTTCGTTCATTTATGAATGGTTGTTTCTTAGGAAGTCTCCCATAGATTTATACATCGTGCAGGACATTTCGAGCACTGGGCACAAATTTGAACTTCAGATGTTGAAGTGACATCATTGACTATTGTAATCGCACTAACAAAGCGAAATTTTAATGTTTCTCTTATGATTTTTCGCTTAATTATCTGCAAGTTTCTTTGGGCATCCAGAATGCAAGTTATTTGATGTAGATCCTCTTTCTTTATGACGTTTTATAACATACCGAAAAGAAGCAAACATTCATTCTTTTTTACCTATTTCTTGATAACTCAAGCGATTTTCACGAAGAGAAACATTTTTTTTTTTTTCTTGCCACGAAATCGGCAATTTAGATTTCTTAGGTGCCATCACAATTTGAAACCGGCTATCAACTGATAAAGTTCCTCATATAATTGTCTTGAATGTGTTATTTACTATGGAATGAGTATCAAATAATTAGAGTTAAAATGCAAATTTGCTGAAGTTGAATTCAGTATACAAATACTTTTTTGACATAAGATATTTTAATTTTGTTGCAATTTTTTTAAATTCATAGTATTGTATTTTTTGTTCAATAATATTGATGAATAAGCTTATTTTGTTTTTAAAACGCCTATTTCTGTATTTCTTAAAGCATTTTTTATGAATTTAAAACAAAAATGCACGTGTGTAAATACTTTTATTACCCACTGTATATCCAGATTAACAGCAAAATCAGCTGCAAATTTGGTTTTGCATTTTATTGGCTCTACTTGCTTTGCAAATGTGCTGCAATTTATAATTGGAAATGCAAATATTCGAATCTTATCAACTCCTCCCGAATGATGTTTGAATCAGCATTGCATAATTTTTAAAAAAAAAAAATATTTTGCATTTAGTGTCCTGAATATCACGAACTGCGCTTATCATGGCCCAATCATTTGTTTGTTTAATTACTACTCACAACCTGGCACCGTTAGATGTTCTTTTTCAATACTGCACGGAATCGATTTTCTAATAGCTGATTTTTTCCTTTTATTCAGTGCGGTTTTCTCATATCACCGCAAAAGTAAAAAGAATTATCATTTGAAACATAAAACCAAACCGACATAAATAGTTAGAGGTGTGTGTCGGAGGGGTGATCCCATTTTAGAGACCGCATAGAAGGAAAACCACGGCAGTTAAAAATTGGATATAAATGGCGTCCTACTGAGCAAATGTTTTATTGGAAAATGTGCAAGAATGTGTCGCTTAATCTCTATTATTTTTAGAAATTATCTTTTGAAACATTCTTATTTTTTGCTGCTTTGATTTTTTCTGGAATTTTTTCATTTTAAAGACAGAAAATTTCGTAACAATCTTTGAAAATACACAGATAGTGTGTAAAATGCTTTGTACTTTTTCAGTTTCACTCTAACACTTCTGGCGAATTGTTCATATATTTTTTAACTAATCGCGTTTGGCAATCAACCATTTCGCCGGAAATAATAATTATATTTAAGTAAAATCCTTCATTTAGGACCTTATCACTCTATCAAATTATTGGATATTAAAACCGTGTTATTTTGTCTTTGTTCTGTACATTGTGTAGATATATTATTCTAATGAAAACCAAACACTTCATATCACTGCGCTTTTTATAAAAAGTAAATAGTCGGTTCATATATCTTCTAGTTTTTAGCTACAATGTAATTTTACTTTGTTATTCATATTTTAAATTAGATTGATATTAAGCAGAACTTTTTTTTTTTTTTGAAAAGAATATTATGCGATTAAATATTTAAAATCATGAAAATGCTTGGAATTTCAGATCAACAATTAAATCTGTTGTTGTAAATGAAACAAAGTATTTTTTTAAAAAATTCCAGTATTCAGGAAAGATTAGTGCGGCTTTTGAATTGGTACGATAAAAATGTTATGTTTTTAAAAAATGGTGTAAAATTTCGAAAGTTAGTGCGTAAAAACATCAAAATTCAAGGTAATTCTTAATTATTTTAAAAAATCAGCTTTATATACAAATTTTCACAACTGAGATCAAATTTTGTTGCTATATGTCAATTGGTTTGGCCCGTGGAGTATCAACATGAACATTTACCTTTCTTCACTGATCAACTTTCTAAAATCTGTTAATAGATTTCATTTAAGGAGACAAAATGTACTTATGAATGAAATAAATGGTGAAAGAAAAAAAGGCATAAATTTAATTAAGGAAATTTTAATATTCAAACTTGAAACTGAAAATAAATTGTGTATTTATAGAAATGACTTATAAATGAATGACAAATGTGGAAAAAACATTGAATCGATTTCCTTTTTTAAAAAATTGTACTAAAAGACAAGTCATAATAGTAAATGAGCTTTCATTGAGTAAGAACTTGTCGTAAAAAGTCAAAAGATGAATAAAAATTTTAATAAAACGTTTCTCTCATTCTTGCAATACTAATTTTACTTTATGAAACTGCAATATTGAAAGAGCTTTATTATTGTTTTATTATTTTGAATAATAGAAGGTACATATTTGACGCGTTACTTTTATGCATTACGAAACGATACCAAAATTGACTTTATTTAATATCTCCATTTCTGTAAATTTTTCTGTCAAGGAAAAATAACTATTGCTTTTTTTGTTACACCATGTACAAGGATATATTCATTTATTTTCTATTATTTATTATAGAAAAAGAATTGCACATAAGTTTCTTTTTTTCCAAATTCAAATATTCTTAAATTTAAAAACTGTGAAGGAAATGAAAGCTGTATATGTATTTTAGATTTTATTTTAGACGTTTGTATTGTATTTTTAATTTATATTTTGGCAACTGCATTTTAAAATTATGTTTAAAAAAATTATTTTAGATATGTTTTCTGCTGTAGAATATCAACGTGATTTTCGAAATTTCATATTTATCCTAGTGTAAATTTTGTATCGTTATTATTAAAACTTTAATTAAATTTAATACTAATAAACTTTAATATAGAATATTAAAGCTTTAATAGTAAATACTTCTTAGATAGCCTAACCTATTGTCTTTAGAAAACTTGAGTAAATGCATTTTAAAAATTGCTTAGAAAGAAAATTCAGTTGAGTTGATTTAATAATCAGTCTACATTATTTAAATGTGATATTTTTTTTCTTCTGGAGCAGTCTGCTGATGCTCCTCGCCAGCAGATGAATGGCTGGACATGACGTTTTACTGGCATCTATCGTGCGCACATCAGTTGATGTTGTAAACGATAAATAGTCATGAAACTCTACACCGGCCTTGCGCGATTGACTTTGTAAACTGTAGATAAATCTGATGATGTGAGCAGCTGAAATTTGCTGTTTAGTGACCTTGGGTCACGTGAGTGCATGATTCACTATGCAGTTGAGAGGACGGTTGTTAAATTAAGGGAAGCTAGACGCCGCAGCTTCAACCTATTTCTTGACTCCTCTTCGCCCTCTAGCCTTGCACATACTCAAATTCAAATACTTTTATCTGTTGTGTCGTGAAAAACGTTTCTGCCCTCGCGACTTAGTTTGTTTACGATACCGCATGTTTAACGTCCTTTCTTTACTAATTATGCTTTATATGTCTCGATAAGCTTTAATCCAGCTATCTTCTTTATCTTGATAACGGTGAATGAGATGAGAAGAAGCATTTGTTTTACTGCATTTTTTCGTTTTTATTTGCGACACTGTTTATTTTCCGTTGCCTCCTTTTTTTTTCTTCTGGTTATCTAAAAAAATAATAATAAAATAAAATGAATGATTTGACTGCGAATAAGATGATTTTTTTTACAAAGAACTCGTGTTATATAAAACAGTAAACACCCTGTGATTGCTTTTATTGATTACTAGCCGCCTTTGGCGACCAGCTGGTTCACCATGAGTAATACGTTCTAAAATTTTCAATTAAGTCACATATTCATTAGCCTTGAAGTAATTCCGGGCATTGATTGGCCTGAAATTAAAAATGTTTCTTTCCGTGTTGCTGCCAAAATATTAAATATGTTTTTTTTTTAAAGTGAAAAAGGAAAAAAAAAAATATTGAATAAATGATTGAGATGTTGCAAACGATTATAGAAACCTTGGCTTTGCATTTATTTTTTTAGAAACTATCACATTTTATAATGGAAAAAAATTATGGAATTAATGATACAGATATTGCAAACGATTATAGAAATATGCCATTAAGTCGGTATTTCAATGCATATCCTGTCTAAATTCAATCAAGTTTACCATAAATAAAGAAGATTTGTTGAATAAATGATTTAGATATTGCAAACGATTAAAGAAACCTTTGCGTTGCATTTATTTTTTTAGAAAATATCACATTTTATGTTTATTTTATTTTATCCAGTCACGTGCTAAAAGTATCATTTCTTTAGACTTGATTTACGATGATAGTTTTTTTTTATTATTATTATTTGAACTTCCGGCATTGTTTTCTTTTATTTTCACGTGCTCAAAAAAAACATGGTCAAAATATTTCTTTAAAAATTCGTTAAAAATAGAGGCTTAAGTTATGCATTAAAACACTGTTACCATTAGAAAGCTAATTTTTTAATCTTTAAATTGATGCAAAAATCGTGTTTGTGCGATAATATTTTCGGAAGTTATAGCGGAAAAACGTCGAAATTTCGCTTAGATTTTAATTAATTCAAATTCTAATTAAAAATTCGAAAAAAGGGCTCCGAGGTGCACATTCCCAGCCTCTAAGGTATACGTGTGCCAAATTTGGTGGCTGTAGGTCCAACGGTCTGACCTGTAGAGCGCCAACACACACACACACACATTGAGCTTTATTATAAGTATAGATTTAAAGGTCCCTTTTTCAAGGGCGGAAATTCTCGTTGCCTTTTTTGATTTTCGGGTGGAGGTCAAAATATAACCCACTTATTTGTGTCGGATTTGTTCAGCCTACACCATTTTGTATCAGTTCCGTTGTGAAAGTAGGTAAATAGTATGAGATGACAAAATTAAAATCTAAGAATTTTTACAATGTGTGGGGTATTACTAGGAAAGGATTTACATTATTCTCTTGAAATAATTTCTGAAATTCGATTATTTCATTTTGAGAAATCTGATAGTTCTTTACTATATCTACACTATCTCCTATCGATTCTTCATTGTACATCACTTCGAAATCGATACTATCTCAATCACCGCTTTTATAAGTTTCAATTACGCGATAAACAATTTTATTAAATTATTTCTTTTTAAGTATTAAGGTTTTGATTTTTAAGGAAATTTTCAGCATTTAGTACTGCTGATTTCGAGTTTATTTCTGCTGTGCTATATAGTAAAGGGTGGATCGTTGTGTTGGTTGCAAACTGGTTATAGTATTGTGCGAATCAAATGTATGTTCATTAAATTTCATTTCTAATATATATAAATAGTAAAAAAAAATTCATATTTAATAAATTCGCCGTTACCCAAATCTTAACATTATTGCCGTCCGCATTATCTAAAACAGTTTTTAGTAATACATGAATAGATGTAAAGGGAATCGAATTGTTAGTTTGTCCCCTTTTCTATGAATCATTGTGCTGTAATCGTATTCCAAGTAGCATGTTGTAGTATTCAAAATCCAATTTTAAGATTTTTTTAATTTATGGCGGTCGTGATTTACAAAAAGCGAAGAAAAATCTTATAACGTTAAAGAAAGGTCAAAAACATGTAATTAGACGATAACTAATATTTGCTATTAGCTTTTAAACTCATTTTAAAGCTTTTATGGCTTTATAAACGTAATAATAATAAAAATAAGCATATAATATTTACACTAAGTGCATTAAAATCTTAAAAATGCTAAAATACGAGTCAAAATTATACAAAGGCTTAAGAAACTGTTGCAATCTTCAGATTATGTTTAACCAGCGGGTGACCGAGCTCCGCTCGGAGAAAACAGGTATCGAAGCTAACTCGAAGATTTAAATTTTCAATTGTGATTTATCAAAACAATACATGCCATAAGAAAATTTGTGAAACCATTGGTGAAGATGTGAAAGATGCGGCTTCAGATGGTCCCGACATGTTCAATTGGTCACGGTTCACAACGAATTCGTAAATTTGCTTCCGTTCATCCGCTTCTTGAAAATTCTTGTCCAGGAAAAGGCGTCGATGAGAGAGGTATTGTCGAGCATAAAAGACGATGTAAACTCCGCAGGAAGACGCGTCATCTTGGTGGTTGTAAGCGTTGCGAGGTTTCACGATGCATCCTTTCAGCTTTTCATTCGTAACAACGGTATTCAAAACGTGTCGCAGTATTTTTCTCAAAACAGCATCGATGGGCAGCGGGTTGTCGACTGGATCGCAGACTAATAGTTGACGTTCTCCATAGCTTGCTTCGTAAATTCCTAGCATCCAGTGCTCGCCTCTATCCATTTGAGCTCTCTTGTGAAAGGGAATGAGTAGCACGTCGAATCCTTGTTGAACGCCATATAGATAGTTGGAAGCCTTGTTCTGGTCGCTGATATCGTTGAGAAGAGCCATTCCTTCATAAGCGCCATCCGCTGTTGTAACGTAGAAGCGTGCGACAAATTCAGGGTGAAGTACGGCAACTTTGACGGTCGGGTAAGCTTGTTCGGCGTAATG
>JAPMOQ010041062.1:4681084-4765287 GCA_026543055.1 Argiope trifasciata | reverse complement strand
TGAAGTACGGCAACTTTGACGGTCGGGTAAGCTTGTTCGGCGTAATGGAGAAGCATTCTGACAATGACAGTATCTTCTAGTTGTCCATTTGCGGGTAGAATTGAGTTGATCGCTTGTTGTTCCAAAATTCCGGCTCCTTGAAGAATTTCATGTAGAGGTGCGTTCTGCATGTTGAAAATGTAGCTTGAAATCTGATGAATGTTGAAATGTCGGACTTTGTTGACGGTGATTTGAAATCGAAATCAGTTCCTTAAATGCTTTTTTTGGAAATTCGAATATTTGGAAATTGGAATTTTGAACGAATCAAAAAGAACGAATCTTTTTAGTTAACGAACGAGCGCTAAATTCAAAATTTCATTAACAAATTTCCCTTAATAAAAAGCAGTGGAATTAGAATCGTACTTTTTTAAAAGAAAATTTAGTAAAAATATCAAAGTTATTCTTTTTTTTTCTTTTATATTTGTTTTACCTTAATTTTGTGATTTAAAAATAATCGTGTGGTCATCAAACTTTATTAGTTCGCCATATTGGCTATAGATGGCAGCACGTTACCACTTGAAACCTATTAGGCAATAGACAAAGAAAATTTAAGTGCTGCCAGCTATAGCCATTATGGCGTACTAATAAAGTTTGAAAATATCCTATCTGTAACTCCGAACTGCTCGACCGTAGCGCTTCAAAACCGGCGCCAATCGATTCCTCGTGGCCAAAAACCCCAGACCCCCAAGTTTACCGGAGTTTATTAATTCTGGTGCGATTTTCGACTTGGCAACCATTCCTCGTATTATAGTATAAGATATTGAAAAATGCGTATGGCTTACTGTACTTGCATATTAAAATTTTTGCTTTTACTCTGCATGTTAAAAGTCAATGTTTGTTGTAAGCAACTTGAAATGAGCATTGTGAATAGCACATAAGTAATAAATGCTATTAAATAGTGAAATAAATGCAATATTTGACAGAAAAAAAATGAAATCGATAAAAGCTGTTTCAATTAAATTTGAAAAATAAAAACTGAAAGGAAAACAGTATCAATAAAATTGTTGCCAGTGCAAAGCGTTTAATTTTAAGATGGTGAAAAATATTTTTTGTGCATTGTTTCATTCCGAATTTTTATTTTGAGGAAACAAAAAAAAAAAAAAAAAAAAAAAAAAAAACTTTCAACTCCTATTTTATTGTCCTTCTTTATTATCTTTAAATAAATAATTTTGCAGTTAATTCTTTTAGGTGCGAAGAAATGATTACTAAGCTTCATTCTAATCCATCAAAGTGAAGTTGCATTGTTGAAAAAGGTTCAAACATATGGATTCTGTCTCGAAATAATATTTTTAAATTTAATTTAATCCTAATTCCCAAAGTTTTATCTTCATTCAGCTCATATTAACTTCATTCTAAAATATTTTCTTATTCCCTGATCCAATTTCACCTTTTTTATTTACGTAATGCAACAGATATTCTGTAAATTTGCCAAGATCGGCAAGTTTCCACACTCGGATTGAAGGAATAAATTATCAAGCCAAGCACATTCTTTTAAAAGATCCCTATAATTCCCTTACTTGGGTGGACACGTGTAAAGAAATCCCTATCAAAATCTCACGGTATATATTCAACGGGATAAATTTTGCATTAGCTTTTCCTCATTCCACTCTTGTGTCGTTCTGTGTTGATGTGCTCGTCGCTTCTGCTTGTACATAGATTATACATACGGGGATGAAGTAAAACGAAGTTAAAAATTCAAAATGTCTTCTTTATTTTTGGTCACGATTTTGCTTTAAAGAATTTATGTAATATAAAATGTGTATGAATAATATAGTGTTTTTTGGCACTGTCACATGTATATAACATATTCACCCGCAAGTGAGCGTTACCATCGAATACTGAATCGAAAAATGAGTCATTTTTTTAACCATCCTTCCTCCGTTAATCGCCCTTAAATGTTTCGGTTAACGTTGTACGATCCAATGTTTGTCCTTTGTTTAATATCAGACACTTCATTTTTTTTTTCCCCATTTGTTTATGAAAAGGATTTATGATGGAGAGATGTCTGGGAATTTCAAACATGCCAATGATGATGTCAAGCTGCAAAGATAAACACCTAAGCAGTCTTTCGCGCAGGTAAAAATGAAAGTAGTTTCATAAGATGCTTGAATATCTTCAAATAAGAACTGAAAATTAGTACGTTTACTACATTTTTCTTTAAGAACTATAATTGTACTCAACGATAGTAGTATTCATTTGTTAATCAGTCTTTGTTTTCGTCAACATTGACATTTGATTTGTCACAAATGCTTGCCGTTTGTATTTGTACTGCCCTATTTCTTGTTAATAGAAAATTTATGGGTTTATGTACTTAAATTACTAACCAAATTTTGGAATGCTTTTTAAAGTCTTTTCTGAATTTGGATTCTAATAGCATTAGTATTTTTTAAATATTCTAAAGCTGCATATCATAGGAAATATAATTCAATCAAGAATGTAAAAACAATAGAACTGTGTAAAAAGTAGTTCAATTTTACAAGCGTCTCACTTTGAAGCAACACGAGGCTTATTTTGGGATACACCTCATAAATATGATCTCCAGTTTAAAGGGGTAATAAATATTTAGTGATAAATTTTATTAACACATTAAAAGCGGGGGATCTTGACGAAAGTATGCTAGGTAACTCAGATCAAATCGTAGTACTACGACTCCCGCCTTTAATGTGTTAATATCGGTTTTTTTGTGTCGGCTTATCCTCAGTTTGGTAAACTAAGGGTATTTATACTTTAATAAGGCTTATCATGAATTGCCCTTTTTTATTTTGCCTATTTTATGATGTTATAATTTGAATTATATTTTCTTAGTCATTTCTGACAAGATTTTTCATTAGTCAGCTCCACGGTTCTTCTATTGAGTTAAATCCAGAACTGTTTTAGGGTAGAGAAGTCCTTTTTTGTGCATAGTTGCAACTTCATACGAATCTGAATCTTATATGTAAATACTTTAAATGAATGTAAATGCTTAATTTAATGAATGTAATAAATCAATGTATTATTTTGTTATTATTATTATTAAAATGTATTTTTATTATTTTGTAAAATTATAATATATTCTGATGTATGCTTTTTTTTAAGTGTTCGTAATTACATTAACCGTTCGTAAACTGATCGCTGCTTTTAATATTATATCAATAAAATGTTTTCATATGTATTGTATATAAATTGAAATTTGCTTGAATTGGATTAGGTTTCCCTCTTATTTTTGAAAATGTACAAAAAGAAATAAGAAAATTTATCTTCTAAAATTCATGTCGAAATCATAGAGTTGATATATACAGTATTCCAGCTCTATGGTCTGAACAAGAGCACTGGAAGCGTGACCTTTAAAATCGATCAAGGACTGAAAAGAATTTTAAACGTATTTGAATGTACTATCCTTATGCTTTCAGGCAGTGAAGAAGCTTATATTGATTTATTTTGGTATCTTTACATTTATTTGAGTTCGTAGTTCGCATAATAGGTGTAAAGAATTGGTTCCAGAGATAAATGCTTCCTATTTTTATAAATTGATTTATTGCTATTTATTTGGAAAATAAAGAAATCACTAAAATGCTCATTCCTAATGAAATGAATCAAAATTTATTTGAAATGTGAACTTATACTTGCATAAGGGTTAACACATTTGCAACCGTGATGGTGAGTCTTTTCATTTTAATGGAAAATGTTATAGTATTCAAAACCCTATAGTCATGTTTCTAATTCTTTTAAGCCATGAATTTTTAAAAAGTTATGAAATGACTGGGTGCTTAAATTTTGACTTTTAATTTTTTTTAAATAGAAACTTTTAATTTTGGTTTTTGACTATTTTCATTTTATTTTCTCTTTTCTTCGTATATTAAATTTTCGTTTGATGGTATTTAAAAAAAAATACCGCAAAAAATTGTAAATTGACTGTTTTTGTTCACGATAATTGCAGAAAGCAATCGTTATTATTAATAATGATTCTTAAAATACGGTATCTCGATTACAATAAGAGCATACAAATCTCTTTGAAATTAGCTGAACATTCATTTGAGAACTAATTATATTTTTTTAGAAATTATTAAATTAAAATGGAATTTCTATCAAGGGTTTTATATTATTAACCAGCACTTTTGAAAACAAGTTAATATTCGCCAAAGATGAAAGACCATTGCAAAGGAGTTGCCACCACCCTGCCTTAACACCTGAGGAAATTTGAATGGCATTCATCAAGGGCTACAAATTGGCAAAGACTAAGTTGAATCTTAAGAGTCATTACAGCCATAGTACAAAGATATATTTCATCATAGTAATGGAGATAATTTGATTTCGCACCATTTTTTCCCATCAGGGAAAAGGGAACCAACCATCAGATCAGATCTATTTCTATATCTGAGGTAACAAATTTGTGGGGGAGATAAATGGACAGAATCAATTTTAAAGATGGTATTGGAAAGCTGTCGAATTTGGATGTAATATTGAACAATATAGGTTTTTCAAAGATATTTATTATTATAAAATCTCTTGTTTAAACTGTTTAGTAAAAAAAAAAAAAAATACGTAATTAATCTGCTGACATAGAAAATCATTGTGTAGTGTATATCGAAAAGTTAAGATTTTTTATTACTTTTCCTTTATCTAAATAGAAATGAGGAAGGTTACATACGTTTATTGTTCATCAACGATTCGTATTTTCATCTAATTATGTATTCTTTTCTCTCCTTCCGCCATTTTTTAATTTCTATCTTGTATAAATTAGCGAAATATGTGCTCAAATACTTTTTGTGTGATCTGCTCAAGTAATGTAAAATTGTGTATGCTTTACAATCATTCATTGAAATTCCACCCAATATTGATTAAGTACGAGCGCATTTCTTTGTTCTTTGTATGTATGTTTTGAACTGTCTGATTCGTCGGAAATTACAGTGAAAGTACTCTTGTTTTGTCTTGCCTTAAGATTTGTTCAAACGTTGCTTTTGCTCGATCCATCGCCCATGTAATTCCGTTGAAGCAAGACAGCACGGCTCCTTTTTGTGTTGGAATTTACTAGGAAATACAAGATTGCTTTAAGGAATCGTATCATCGGTCAGTTGCCTATAATATTTACGTGTATACGTTACGTATTCATCCTTAAAACGATCCACATTTTCTTCCAGAATCTCAAACGCAACAATGGTTATCCGATCTCCTTTGATGTGATGCCACAAACAGGTTTCTCGATGTTTCAAACCAAAGCAATCGATTTTACTTGAAACAGATTTTTCTTCTTTTTCCTTTCATTGTTTTGTTTGAAGTTCATGTGTGTTTCTGAAATCCTCTCCAGTGTTTCACTTGGGCAGGGATTGGATAACTCTTTCAAGATAATATTCTGCTTGCGGCACAGTCTCGCGATGTCAGTGGCATGTCCTCTGGACTCGGTCATCCGTGAAGGGAAGGGAAGAAAATCCTGGATGAGCTGTTTTGACCATGAACGCTGAGGCATGAGGAAACATGCATTTATGATGGAAATGTTACGCCACTTATCCAAGAATTCGTTTATGCTTGAGACCAGGCGCTTCCGTATTAAAAAGTTCTCTCGCGCTCTTTTTTTATTACTTCTTGTAACCCCATAGTTGTGGGTAGACGACTTTTACTGAGAAAATCGACTTAATTTTTATTTCTCTCTCTCAATAGGTTTCTTTTGACACGTGTAGTTTTTTAAGAGTTTTTTTTTTTTTAATAATCAAATTACTTATTATAAAAAATTGAGAATTTCCTGGAAAATTCATGAAGTACTTGAATGCGAAGTTTACTTCCAGCATTGCCGTTGAATTGGTAATTATAAGATACCTGGCAATGAAATTACTAAAGTGACACTGCATGAAAAAATTTTGTAAATGTATAGTGATTATAAAATCAAATTAGAAATAAATATCGTCTAATGCAAAAAGAAAGATATGAATCCAGACTGAAGACTTTCTTAAAAGTCACCCTCAGACAAGGATTTAAAAAGATTTTTTTTTCTGCTAGAAATCTTACTTTTATCCAGAAATAATTGACCCTTCGCGACCCCAAAATTCCAGGAAATTGAGGTTTTGGAGATAAAGCTTTTCAGGTGAATCTCAATGATTCCTTTTGGCGGATAAATAGTTTCATAAAAATTGTAATTTATAAAATCTACTCCTGATATTGGGTAAAGCATAATATACGACTTTTATCGACAAAATTCCGTCCAGAGTGAAAGTGATGTTGTAAAGGTGTTGAAGATGCTCTAATCACATGCAAGACAACGAGCCCTGGGGTCATAAAATTCTTTTTGCTTGACAGCAATTTTATCGCTTTTGTTTATATTTTCAAAAGAACTTTGTAAATAATTTATTGTGGAAATCGTTAAGAAGAGAACTATTTAAAAAAATTGATATACTTTTTTATAGGGTGTCTCACAAGGTATGCAGTGTTTATATCTTCAAATTGGGATTGAATACGTTAAGACGAGAATAACATTAAGTAATTAGGCTGACACGCTGTATTGGGTGAACCCACAAGTCATACTATATCAGAATACTTGCTTTAACGTGTTTTGTAAATCTATACTTATAATAAAGCTCAATTTGTGTGTGTGTGTGTGTGTCGGGAATTTGCACCTCGGAGCCCTTTTTTTGAATTTTTAATTAGAATTTGAATTAATTAAAATGTAAGCGAAATTTCGACGTTTTCCCGCTACGTTAATCCGAAATTATTATCGGACAAACAGGATTTTAACATCAATTTAAAGATAAAAAAAATTAGCTTTCTAATGGTATCAGTGTTTTAATGTATAACTCAAGCTTCTATTTTTAACGAATTTTTAAAGAAATATTTTAACCGTTTTTTTATCACGTGACTGTATAAAATAAAATAAAACAATGCCGGAAGTTCAAATGAAAAAACAACAACTATCATCGTAAATCAAATCTAAAGAAATCCAACTTTCAGCACGTGACATGATAAAATAACATAAATATAAAATGTGATATCTTCTATAAAAATAAATGCAAGGCAAAGGATTCTAAGATATCGTTTGCAATATTTATATCATTAATTCCATAAATTATCCTTATTTACAGTAAACCTGATTGAATTTAGACAGGATATGCATTGAAATCCCGACTTAATGGCATATTTCTATAATCGTTTGCAATATCTGTATCATTAATTCAATAATTTTTTCCCTTTTTCGCTTTCTTTAAAAAACATATTTAGCATTTTGGCAATATCACCGAAAAAAACATTTTTAATATTTTGGA
This sequence comes from Argiope trifasciata, assembly GCA_026543055.1. Lineage (NCBI taxonomy): Eukaryota > Metazoa > Arthropoda > Arachnida > Araneae > Araneidae > Argiope > Argiope trifasciata. The sequence goes on along the minus strand of JAPMOQ010041062.1, from coordinate 4,758,022 downwards.
AGCATAATTGATAAATTTTTAGAGCATTAAACTCAAAAAGTTTTTCCGAATAAAGTTACCGACTTCTTAACTACTAATAACTGAATTTTTTAACTTAAACTATTTCTTAAATTTTGGCTAAAAAATATTTGATGTAATTGGAAATTTTAGAACACATTACTCATGGCGAACCAGCTGGTCGCCAAAGGCGGCTAGTATTTAATGTTTCATACATTGTGGGACACCTTGTATTTTGCAATAACAACTAGTTATTGAGATATTAACGCTAAAATTGTGCGCTTACCTTATTATATGCATTAATATTTTCTGTTTTACTTTAATTAAAGTCAATAATTCACTATCGAAGAAGACGACTCTTTTATTTTAAATTACATGTAAATTTTAAGATTAATAATTTTTGCACCTAATATTTTTTACTATAAATTATTTTATGTATTACCTTCAAGATGAATATCCCTATATTGTCAAAGTATCCTTGAGCTTAGAATGTAATGTTTTCTCTCTTGCTGATGTTAATTTATCTATTATACAAAATTTCTGCCTTTTGATAATGACAGCTGTATTACTTTTATTTATTATACATTTCTCATCTAAATACATTTACATCTGTTGCATGTTACATCTAAGTATTACATTTTCTCATCCAAATATCTTATCACGATAAAATATTTTAATTAGATTTTTGATATCTTTCTTTATAAAAAACAAATATAAACGTGAAGTAAGTCTGGTTTGCGGAACATGTTTAATGGGAAATACTTAAAGATAAAATCTGAATTCAAAAATCGACCCATATAAATTTGTTGAACATAAAAGCTTGATTGGAATGTGATAATATATCTGATAGCTATTGTTATGTTAGTATTGTTTGTATAATGTTTTCTATTCTTTGTTCTCGATATGAGTGAAAGTAGATATAATGTGCTAATATTATATAGTATTCATATTTTCTTAAATTGTAGGCACTGTGCAGGATTTTCATCGATTTTGCATGTCGAGGAATTTCAGAATTTTATTTAATTTTCACTTAGTCATATGCATATGTTTACTTAGTTTTAAGAATGTACAGCTGGAGAATTTAAATAAGGATCTGTTTCATATCGGAATATTGTTTTCATCTAATTTGAATTATCTTATTACATGTTAATATGTTCTACATTTAAAGTTCTTATATTTTGGTGAAATTAAATTCCGTGATGATTATTATAATCGTTGGCGAATAGTTGTTTCGCTGGAGATATCGGTTGTATTTAATCTGAGTCAAACCGTTTAGGTAAAACTTCCTGTCTCTAATTCCATCAAATTGTCATCAGAAAACTGTATTATTTTAATTGTCTTATAAATAATCTTTTCCTTGCTTGTTTGAAACTTATGTCATGAAGCTGTCATCCATTACATGTAGCAGTATTAAAAAAATGTTTGTCGTGTACATTTATTTTCTAACTTTTATGGTATTGGCAACTTCATTTTTTATTTGTTTTTGTAAATAAATATTAAACAGAATCTTCATCTTCAGCTGTGGATGAAAATCAAGTGATTAAAATTTGATGAAACAGTGAAAACGATTTGAATTTCTGAACAATAATGCAATCGAATGTTGAAAATAGGGCAAAAATAAATATAAATAACTGAAATTCATAAAATATTTGCATGAAAATAAAATATCATTGAAAAGAGTTTCTTTTGAATTTTCAAATTAATCTGCTATAATATTGTCGGACGTTATAGTGAAAAATCTTTAACACTTGGCATGCGGGCAACGTATTTTTACGTTCTTTCCAGTCTGTCATTGGAGCGCGGGTCACGTAGAAATACGCCCGCTGCACGCGTAAGTTGACGGCGAAGTATACCCGCATGCCAAGTGTTAATATGTTACTTAATTTTAAAATAAAATTCTAATTAAAAATTTTAAGAAAAATCATTCTAAGGAGTTCATTTTCACCTTCCAAAGTATATATACACGAAGTTGATACCTTTAAGGTAATCTGGTCAACGCACGCATTTATCTTCCTTATTAGGAGTAGTTAGGTTCTGTTTATTTTTTAAAATCATTATACTGGATATTATTTTTCTTAATTCGTATTTAGATATTTATTTTCTATTTTCTGAAATCTTTAAATAGGTTTATTTAAATATATTTGTATTATGCCCGCGTAATGGCTGCATATTAATCTAGTGAGTGCACTTTGAATCGTATTTTGCAGACTGAGCTGTTAAAAACACGATAATGTGAAAGTGTTTATCTGCTGTTTTATTCCAGTCCACTTCTTTCCCCTTCTCGCATTTCATACAATTTAGAATTTTAAACATGCATGATTAAATTGATCTAAATATGTTACAAGAAAATTTAACGAGGAAATTAGCTTGCTATGAAACTTTTTAAAGAGAGAAAATAATTAAAATTATGAAACTTTCCCCTAATTTGATTTTATTTCTTGTCTAGTTATGATTACGTGAAGTGTGCGAAATCTGCTCAATTTATTCAAATTTTTAATCTACTTTTCGCTTCACTAAGAATTTTCCTTCGAACATACCAGACAAAAATTGTTTTGTGCTTTAATTTATTGCCTAACATAGATGAATCATCTGTTTTTAGTGTTTGGTCGCTTTCCAGCTACAATTGTTATTTTCTTTCTTCATAAAATATATTTATATTCTTTGATCCGTGAATGATTCCATTATTTATTTATTATTAAAAGAGTATGGAATATTATTTAATCGTTTAAATCTTAAAAGAATGTTATCCTATTCTCATATTTGTAAAAATTTTAACTTTTATTTCCATTGATAATATTTGATTTAATTTGAAAATGTATTTTCTGTACATCGTCATTATTTTCATAGCCTGTTAGTCACCATGCAGTTGACCTTCAACTAAGAAATGCTGCCTCAGAGAATTATGACTACGCAGCCTAAGATTTGTCACTCGGTTGAGAAAATAATGCTCTTCGTCACCTTCAGCGGTTGTCTATTTTTATGGTATTACGCCGCTTTCTAATGACGCCATAGTTGTCAAAAAGCATTTTCCTTTCCTTCTTATTTATTGAGTTTTTCGCAAATATTCATGTTTGCAAAACAATGCAATGTGAGAAATACCTTTCTCGCCTGAAACTAAAATTGCACCAAAAGTAGTCACTAATCAACCAAAATTGACTTGTGGAATGTGCGATACATGTCTAATTTATTGATTAATATACACGAATTTATTTATCTTTTTACTTTCTCCATGCTCATTTAATTCAGCTTATTTTCTTAAAGCTAAAGAAATATTTGCAAAATGAAACCACAATTTTTTTCCATTGATTTGTTAGTTCCAGTAAATGAATCCATGGTATTTTTTTCTGCAAAAAAGTTGTTAAACAATTCTATTAAATTTCTGTAATTTACCTTTGCCGTCTTGGGATTTCAATTATTAAAATTAATCACAAAACTGGCCCATTTCCCCAAAAAAACTATTATAACATTGTTAATACTGCTAATGAAATGTTCATTATTTTCCTCATTGTAAAGCTTTTGCACTCGTTAGGTATGACATATAGGGCAGGTTGCTTGTGAGGCATTAGGTTTGCTTGTAATGTTAGCAAAAAGTTTATCTTCTGAAATAAATTCCGGTGAAAATATGTTTCTTCAGCATATTAATAATCATGTCAACCAACTCTGTATTGCAGGTTTATCATGTACTTCTGTTTATTGTGCTAAAATGAAAACTCTATTTCAAGTTGCACTGTAAAATGGAGTATTCTGATACGACAGTATACAATGTTAAAAATAGTATTTGTTGAAATTTTGGGCTGTTAAAGTTTTTTTTATAAATTTATATTAAATTTTATAAAACTTTAATAATAAACAGCTCATTATAAACTATTTATTATAAAAATTTCATTCTATTTAAAATTTCATATATCAGTATCTAAACATGTTAAGTCAGTGGGAAATAGCGACAATTGATGATGTACATTGATATCATCGACTTTAAAATGAAATGATAATTTACACAATCGGATGAATAGATCGAACTTTATGATCTATTCTTTAGTTTTGCAGTTATTTTTAATTTATAATATATAATATAAATGTAGTAACAAATTTCATTGTTATTTTAAAATCCACGGTATAGCATTTTCGTAATTAAATTTTCTGTTATGCTGAAGTTAATGCTTCAAAGTGATTATAACTAGTTAGTTTAAGGATCTTGACGTTGATTACTTTAAAAAGGAAAATATCACGTCCCTCCTCTCAATTATATTTGTTGTTTTTGCTCTTTGGTACACATGAACCCCATTTGTCCGAACTTCCTTCATCGAACATTTTGGATTTTCAACCCGTTACGTCAAAAATTGAAAAATGAATGAATTAATTAATTAAATTAAACATTTTTCCTTCTCTGATCACCTTATATACATAGCAAAAATCACATTATTTCATTTCATAAAATATTTTTTGCAGGAAATATCTTGTTTTTGTAAGTGTTGCATAAAAAATAAAATGCACTATCTACTACCTACACACTACTGTTTTGATGATAAAAGAAAAAGGTGGTGTGTAGGTAGTTACATTGTAAAGACAATTTCCTCAATATACTTTCATCCATTCATGATAATTGCATCTTGTATCTATTATTCACTATGCGCGTATTATGATTTAGAAATACTTTTCAGATACTGTGTTACGGTCCATAATCTTGGTTTGTTCGGTTTAGCATATGATAAATAACCATATTCGTTAGTCCGATGCTAAATAAGTGATTTTAAAAGCTGTTTGGTAATTTGGCAATTCTGTTAGTTTTCAGATTTGATCTCCATTGGATCAATTTTAATTTGAAATTTAAAAGGAAATTATATAACTCATCCAATTTATAATATAATTGCAACATTCAGAGGGAGGGGTATCCAAAATTTGCGTTATTTTTTTCCCCCTTTAAGAATAGTATTTTTGTGCTTGGATAATTAAGTATTGTGAATTCTTGAAATGGTTTATTGCCTTTGCTTCATTTTTCGTTGCATTCGCGTAATATGATCAGTATAAAACTTTAAGAAAAAGGAACTTAAGGGAAAGGAAAAAGGTGAAAGGAAAATATATATATCGAATTAAAACGAATATGAGCTGGTTGAACATTTGTGATTAATTTTTTAAAAAAAAAAAGTGAGTAATAGTATCTGAGTCGCATTGTCTGCTGAAAATCAAATTTTGTCATTTTTCATAAAGTGTGACCCGCATAAGCAAGTGCATATTTTTAATGCATGCAAGAAGTTCGTCATTTAGATCATCGTTCTTTAGAATCTGTAATAGATGTAGAAGCCAAAAATGCTTTTTTTTTTTTTTTTTTTTTTTTGTACTGGTTAAAAAAAGATGTTTCCCCTCTAACTTAATAAACATTATTTTTATTAAAGGGAAAATGATAAAAAGAATACGAATAATAAAACTGGAGAATTGTAGAAATGTGAATTAGATAATTCTTCTACGCTCTTTTTGTAAGATTACTAGTATATAGTTGTGTAAACAGTTGTCTAACGAAGGCTACAATCCTGCTTTTTTAAAACTTTCGACTATAATGGACGAAAGGTACAGATATGAGAAATGATTCAAGTTTACTTTCTAGGAGTTATAATAGTGTTGGTTTGTGCTGCTAACATGCATACTTAAACCATCGTAGAGCTTGTTCTGTACTTTCATTAAATTGTTCATTAATTAATTGTTAAATTGTTCCATTAAAAAAACCTATGGAGGTAGATAAATTCGCATCTAAAAATATAGCTCTTGATTGGTTTTAGAAATACTCATTTGGTAATGTTAATGTTCGCATAAACCAGTTATTTTAATTCAGTGTTTTATTTCAAAATTATTTCGATTCAAATAGAAGTGGTGGGGGAAAAACTTTTGTATTCTGAAAAAAATTACGTGTGAAAATTCTATGGCCAAAACTGAAAAAATCATAGAATAGATTTTTCTAAATTCTAAGTGAAAATTTAATTGCGATATCGAACAAATTCGTTTTAAGTGGCACATACAGCAAATATTTTATGAATTCTGGTTGGGCGTCGCCATTCCTTTTTTTGTTGCAAACTAATATTGCCCGCATCCACTTGTCAACAAACCGCTGATTAAAAAAAAAATCAGCCCACAGTTTTTAATGAGCTATCTTAATATAATTAAACTAGAAACCCAGATATATCCAGTTTTATCCTCTTGGATTTTTTCCGTCTGTTAAAAATTACAGACTTTAGGAAATAGATGTATCCCTTCGCTTTTCAAACATATCAGATATTATCTTCTTTACTCGATATGTCAGTAAAATATCGAGCCGTACGCAACAATTTTGAAATACAGTAAAAGCTCTTTATTCGCGGGGTATATGTTCCATAAATGCGCCGTGAATACAGAAACAGTGAATACAGAATAGTAATTTATACGGGATTATAGAGGATACGTTCCTAGGTGACAAAATAAAACGGAAACAAATAAATATATAAAAAATCAATTTAATTGAAGTTTTTGAACATTTTGATTAATTATCTTAAGGCTTTTAGGCAATGGTTTGAAGAATTTTGTCATTTTCTCTTGCTTGGCAGTTTTTAAAAGCTCCTTCAATGCAGACAGATAGGCAGCAGTCGCATTAGCAAGTTGCTTCTTAAAAATAAGACTTCGTTCCATAGACGTTTATAAGGAAATCGTTAATCTAATTTGCCATTCTTAAACCTTCACTAAGATTTTTCAAATTAAATGTCACGTTTCCAGTGCTTGTTGAAGCCTCTTCTTCAATGGGCTATGAATTTAACATTTCCTCCAAGTCGGTTTCAGTCAGATCTTCATTTTGCGATTCAAGCAATTCCTGGATGTCACTTGATTCTATCTGTTCGAACCCATCTCGTCCTATTCCATTCGCGATTTCGGCTATTTTTGCAGTTTGCATTCAACATACTTTAGACAAAGTTGTAATAAGATCTATTTTACTTTTTTCATTAGTCCATTTGACGGCATTTGCAAAGGATATCGGGTTGGAAACCTTTTATAATTATGTATGTATTAATTTGAACCGCGAATAAAGAAATTTTTATCCGCGAATATAGGAATTGGGTTGCATTTTTTTAATCCGCGAATAGTGAAAACGCGAATAAGGAGCTTTTACTGTATATATTTAAAAGATTAGGTTTAAAAAAAATTCTTTAGCTAAAAGATTGTTAAATAAAATATATTTTCTTCCAAGGACGATTGTATGAATTGTTATGTCTCTTATTATTTTAATCGTCCATTTTTTAAATATCATCGGTATACTGCTTAAAGTTACCAAGTCAAAAGAAAATGAACAATAAATTAAAAGAACTCCTTATGTCTGATAGAAAGAAAAAAAAAATCCCATCTGCTAATATATAGTCTGTATATAACGTATTTTAAATATATAGATAATGCATAGTTTTTCATGTATTGAGCTATCATTTTAAAACAATATATTTTACCCCCCTTCCGATTTGTGTAATTATAATAGTGTACATATGATATATGAAAGTCAAATTTATTAAAGGCACAATTGTAATTGCCTGCCTCCTTGTTTACATTTTATGAAATTAAATTAACTTTACGATTCTTTTAAATCATAGATATATAAAAGAATTTTATTTCCTGTAGTTTCGCTGAATGTAATACTTTTTTTTTTTCCTCATAACTAATTTGTCAAACTGAAGCCATTCAGAACATTTGTTTTCGTTCCATTTGTTATTTTTAAACTTGTGTGATAAAATAGATTGCATAACTATGAAATACAACTTGGCTTGTTGGAAGTACGCGTATCGTAATTTATCACTGCTTTAGAAAGAATAAGTGTTTAACAATAAACGGAGAATAATTTTTGCCTGTGCAGAAAATAAAGGACAGTTTCGTAATTTAAGAAGAAAGAAAGATGAGCTAAGTGATACGAAAATCAAGACCTTTCTTTTTAAAAAAGATATCTCCTACGCTTTAAATTAAGAATGTTAAAAGAACATCTCCAGTTGCGAGACTCTTCTTTTGATCACTTGTGTTGCAAGATCGTTCTTTTAGTCGGTCAAGTGTCGTCTTCACATAATCTGATAGCTGGATTTGTTTGTATATTTTTCTCTTTCTCTTTTATCTTGTTAGTGTTTCTTTACCCTCTCCCTTCCGCCCCCCTCTTCGTTTCTTCCTTGTCTCTTTTCCTGAAGTTTCCTTGTCTTCTTAAATGTTGACAGTCCGTGTTTTTTTTTTGTGTGTGTGTGTGTGTGTGTTTTTTTACTCCATTCTTTTTAACATTTTTATCGGGACAATCTGTAGGATTTTGTGTGTGTGTGGTGCTGATTGTTTCCCAATTCTACATTTGTGCACCTAATGTAGGTTTTGAACATTATTCATTGCTGTAACCAGGTTAATTTAAAGAAAAGAAAGCTATTTTAGTTTTTGAAAATTTGTTTACCATTTGCTTGTTAGTTTCAAACCCCACACTAATCATGTGTAATATTATCAATGACACCTTAATATGGTCTTATTTATTTCTTCCTTTCTGCATTCTCAACAAAAAGAAAAATATTTACATTTACTGCACTGTTTACATTATATATGCATTTACTGCATTATTTCATTGAAATGTTCTTAATGATAATGAATAAAGTTGCTGAAAATTATATGTAACATATTTTTAATATTATAATCAGTTTTACACCACTGTAATTATTTGCAATTTTTAAATTATCTTTTTTTTAATGCCTTTAAGCTACCGAGTACCTAGTACTCATATTGACTGTACGGTCAATAGTCAAATATATTTTGCTGCATTATTTGTTTTTGAAAAAAAAATTAAGTTGTTATGAAAATCAAATTGTAAGCAATTGAATTAAAGTTTATAAAACGGCAAATAAATGCTCAATTGTTATTTTTGTGCTCGAAAATCAATTAGAAGGTGTGCTGTTCCTATTTAGCTACTGAAGCAAAATTCTCATTAAAATGGCATACATAGTTAAACAAATTAGATTTTGCTGTTTTATTTTATCTTTATAATAACGTAATAAAATAAAACTTTATATATAATATTGATGTTTACGAAAGGCCAATATCCCACTATGTATTCCTTAACTTATAATTTGATAATCATGTTTTTCTACCGCATAGATATTCTAAAAATCGAAGATATATTTGAAATTGTATTTAATACTTTAAAATTATTATTAAATTACCGTTTTTATAATATTTAGTGTGAATCAATTTTAAGCAGTATGTGCTGAAACTTATATTCGTTTTTTAAATTATATTTGAGATCTAAAAATTGATTATATTTGAGATTTAAAAATCTTGTGGTTATGAGAAATAATTTGTTGAAAAAAAGAATTTTTAATGATTCCCAACCATTATGTGGAATGAAGTTTCTGGATTTTAAATGAAAGGAATTTTGCATGTCTTTTATCAGCAAAGCGTTATTATCAAACTGATGAACCCGCATGTCCCCTCCCCCCACTCGATAATTCAGCTTCCCCTAAAGCATAGCCTATTAAGATTGCTGCTTCTGTAAAAATGTGGGCAGTAACAAAAATAAATAAAATAACAATGCCTGGAAATGGCACTGTCTCATCGCAAGAAGGGTAGGATAAGTTTATGTAATTCGACAGTTTTCAGTATAAAAGCAAGTTCCAGTCACAAATCTTTTTTAATTAAATGAATTCAGGTGTATTAAGATACCATTTCCTAGCAGGAAATAAGAAAATTATTCATTATTTTTTGGTCATCAATTGGTCTATAACTTATAGGGACACTCTGAATCCCGCTCGATTATTGATTTTGCTTTATAGTGGATTCTTAAGATTCCAAATTAAGAATGTATAAAAATTTATTTTGGACCAAATTGAAAGGAGCTGCCAATTTGAATTTGAATAGCATACATTGGAAAGACGTACCACTCGCGCTTTTAAATGCTTTTGATACAAAATCCCCAGCATCGTGTTGTATACGCCAACGGACAACAGTAATAGAAATAAAAATTATAGTCGCGACCCGTCGACTAAGGTTTTTGGTGGGGCACAGTCTTAATCGAAAGTTAATGCACTTATATCTTCTTAATCTTTTTCTAATTTCCATAAAGTATCGAATGCATTATATGGCCCCACTGTGAATTATAATGAACTATGACACTTTCAATTGCGAATCTTTTACCAACGCAAGTGATAAGATAAACATGTTTCTTAGCGTGCTTTTCTTTCCAAATTCTGTCGGTCCAGTTCTAATTATTTAATTTTAGGATTTTTAATTTTGTAATACTAGCTTCTAATCTTTAATATCATCTACAACTTCTTACGATTTTTACGTAATCACTTCCCATTCTTTTCATATAATGACATTTTAAGTAATTTTATGGCGTATAATGTTACTACGTGACATTTTTGATAAAATTACTGGCTAAAATTACTGTCTCATATAATGACAGTAATTCTATCAATTCTTTTTTTCTTTTATTTATTTTAATTTTTACCTATGAATTTTAAATTTTTACCTATGAATTTTAAATTGTGCTGTGTTATGTTTAGTTCAATCTACATTAGAATGACTTTATTACCTTCAAATGATAATATTTAATACAAAATTTCTGCAAAGCAGGAAGAAAGACTGTCTGTATCTACGTCGTCTATAATTTTAATGTAAAAATTATAATATTTATTTTTATCGTGAATTATTATTCTAATATTATGTATTTTATCTAACAAATGTTGTGCTTAAAATAAGCAGTATTAAATACTATGTCGCATACTAGATGTAGGGCAGAGATTAAAGGTGCATATAACTATATTTTCGCATTGTTTTTATAAATTATATTAGAATATTCGTGCTTTGAGATTAGAGCATTGGACCCTTTTAAATTGATCTGTAAATAGTTAAAAATATCTTATTATAATTTAATCTTACTTTATGTTACAGACTGAATTTACTGTTTCATTTAAGATTGCTTATATATTGAATTTTTTTTTTTCAGGCATCAATGGATTTACCACCTGACAAAGTGAAACTACTGAGGCAATACGATGATGAAAAGAAATGGGACATGATATGTGATCAGGTATTGCAACTTTTTAACTGTAATATCATAAACAGCTTTAAACTTTTTAGCCCTTAAACTATTTTGCTGAATCATACAAAACTCAATTGTAAATACCAACTCGCAAGTAACCATTTATATTACATTCCTTATTATAAAGTACTGTATTGTGTATAAAGCTCTGAAAGCCATAGATTAATTTAAATTATTTCTTATTGTTATTCTTGTTTAATACTTTGGTTATTTAATTCAAGTAAGATTTATGTTAGCTTCATAGGTTAGATGTTAGTACAAGATCATGAACTTGTGGTAAATGTTTTTTCTTTGGTTCGAAAAAGAACAAACATATGTCCTTTTGTTATTTACATCTAACTAATGTAATTAACAAACGTTAAAGAAAATTTGCTAGCACTTTTGAATGAATAACCATTGGTATGCCATGAAATATGATTCAATATGATAAATCCTTGAGTATTTTAAGCATCACAATAATTCATTCTTAATATAATACGCAATAACAAATCATGGGGAGGATCCCATACAATGGCCATCACCAGTTGTGCCTTAATTATTTTTTCTGTGTATGTGGAGAATATTGGTGAACAGAACTTGTATGAACAGATTTTAGGAAATTGTTTCATGCATCTCCAGATGATGTGTCTACTCTTGCTTAAAGTCTTTCCAGTATTCATAATTGCAATCACGAACATCTGAAATTTGTTTCACAGTTAACGAATGCAAATTTCACCACAAACTTTATTTGTATGAACTGTAATTTATTTCAATTTGTCATCTTAATCCCTTATTGAAATATTATACAAACAAACTAGTAAGTAAAAGCAGACCTACAGGGGATTCAGTTTCCCTCTAAGTAAAGTTTTCTGAAAATTTAAGATGTAAAATGTTTTCTAGAATGCATCTGGTTGTTTATTCTTTTATCAACATGTTTTGAAATACGTTACTTTTGCATAATAGGTATAAAGTAAGAATATTAACCCATAGCGCTCCTAAAACGTAATTCAAAGCATAAATATTTGCTGAATAGGAGAATTTGCTTATTACTTCAAAAAATTAATATATTTGACTTTTTTTAAATTTTCCCGGAAAATTAATCTTTATATTTTTACTATCCTTTTTAAAAAATTTATGTCAAAATTTAAGAAAATAATTAAATAAAATGATGTGTGATTGCCTTTAATGGTGCCTGAAAGGAGACATCAGAGTGCTGAGGGTTAAAATTCTATAATATCTATTTTAATTCAGATATTTCAATAGAGAATTGTACTGATATTTTTCTAAATTTTATTCTTTTAAATTTATAGGAATACTAGGAGCTAAAGTTTGGTTTGTGTCATTATCTATTTAATGGAAACAAAATTTTAAGAATTTTGCTTGAATATTGGTTTATTTAATATAAAGTATTCTACTGTTTAGAATTGAGCATTTTATTGTTAGCTAACTTCTGTATTTTACTTTTAGGAAAAAGTCATGGCTAAAGCATCTCCTGCATTTTATCTACGAAAACTTAAAACATATCTTGATCCAAAAGCTTCTAGAAGAGCTCGTGTAAGTATTTTTTATGTATATATTGAGCAATACTTAAAGCAATAGCATGATAGTTTATTGAATTACCATTTTATATGAACTTTAATGAAGATTTTTTGACTTTTTAATAGATGATGCATGAATTTTGTATAATTCTCTTGAATTTAATTTTAGATGCGCAAAATTCTCGGCGATGCCACATCAACACAAGTTTTAAGAGATTTAGAAATATCTTTGAGAACTAACAACATTGAGTAAGTATTCAAAGATAGAAATTATAATTGGGAAAAAAAGGAATTTAAAAAGTTCACTATTGAAAAATTTCACTTTTTTAATTATAGGTGGGTTAGAGAATTCCTCAATGAAGAAAATATGGGACTTGATGTTTTAGTCAATTATTTATCATTTCGTCTTCTAATAGTTAGGTATGTTCATTACATATAATTTAACATTTTTTCTATTTATATATTTGTATCTTAATTTCCTTTTGCTATTTACTAATTATGTATATATATGTATTAGGCATGAACAAATTGTAAGCCAAGCTAATCATGAAGAAGGAGGGGAAGTAGTATCAAATGGAAATGCAATAGGTGGTAAAAATAGACCTCTTCTTCATGTTGAGAGCTTAAAAGTACGAAGAGCAACAAAACACATAGCCAAACTAAACATGGGTGAAGCAAAAGATGACATCCATGTGTGCATCATGTGCTTAAGAGCCATAATGAACAATAAGGTAAAATTATACGTGGGTTGTTTTGTTTTTTTAATCCTTGAACTTTTAATATGCATTTTGATTTATTGTTTTTATTTAATTTTTGTTTGAGACTTCCCTCTCTCCTCATCTCTGTAGCTGTTATAATATTTTAATGGCATGAACATAAATTTGAAATAGACAGGAAAATTTGTTAAAAGGAATGTAGTATGGAATTCTCTTTGTTTCTTAAAGTTTTATTATATGTCCATGGTGATTTGTTATGCTGTTACGAGAAAACAGAGAAGCTTCTGGGTCAACTTTGAATCTTCTCTCATTATTCTCTTGTGAATCCATGTGCTTAGTCAATGTTGCCGTGGCCTTTGAAAAACTAAGAAAACACAGAGAATTTTAAAAAAAATGTCTATTAATCACAAAAATTTTTAAAATGTCCACACAAAAAAAAAAAAAAAAAAAAAAAAAAAAACAGGAATTTTTAATTCTTTACCTCCCTTTCTCTTAAAAAAAAAAATTGCTGATTTCTGAATAATGCAAGAATAAGCTTGTAAATATAGCTCAAAAATAGGAACTTTTGTATAATCATGGAAACGCGCCTTTATTCTCTCTGTTTAGATCTGTCTATTGAGGATGCAGGAGACTGCTGTAACTAAGTGAAAAATAGAGTACATTTCTGTGGTTGGAATAGCAATATTCAATCTGTGGAAGCATTACATTGGTGTTTAGTCACTCACAAGTGTTTATTAAATGACTTGTTTATTACTTATTGGGAATTTATTCAGAGTAGATTAGACATTTTTTAAAACAATTAGCTGCTCAAAATCTGTATTTAACCCCTTGCTTCTTGAGTCAGTGATATTTCCGGGCTGGCGTATTCAAAAGTAATGCACCAAAAATATTAAAACAATCTATTTCTTATGCCCAGAATCATGTTTATTACTCAATATATACACCAGATGGCTGCCTTAAACTATTTGCAATGTTTTTAAACTATACACTCAGTCTTGTATAATTTTCTTGAATAAAAAAATAGGTACTTTTATGACCATTTTCTTCAAAATTATGCAGCCATTAAGGGGTTAATGCATATTGATATATTAATTCTGACTTTGATAAATGGGTTAAAGAAATTTTGCGAAATCTGTTTGCTGCCTACTATTCATTTTGTAAGAACATTATAATCTTAAGTAATATAGGGGGAACAAGCATATATTAGTAATGTTAAAAGAGAAAAGTATATGAAATTGTATGCTAGTACAAAAAAAGTTGTATTTGATATTAGTTTTGGTATATCATTTAGGAAATGTTACTTTGGAGGTAAAATAAAACTACTCTAAAGGTTTTTGGCAACATAAAGAAATGCATATTACAATTTCTTAAATTCTGATTTCTTAATTTTTCTTATTTTAATTATCACATGAACGTTGCACATTTTCTTTTTATATTGCATGTACATACAAGGAATTGTCCCCCTAGCTTTGAGTGGCAACCTTGTTACTGTTGAGCTCAAGATTTCGTTTTGTAACTAATAATGTTTAGCAATGTTAATGTTTTTGTGACTAATAATGTTAGAAATTTTTTCTTGCAGTATTTGTTCGAGTATACTTTTAAAATTTTTGTAATTTTAATCTGGCATTTTATAACAAGATCATATTAGCCATTAGTAGAATTGTATTATTCTTCATTTCTGAATATGTTAATTAATATTTTTCATTTCTGCAAAAAGAATAGTCTCATTCAAAAATATCTATTGAGCAGATTAAAAAAAAGAAGCTTAATAATAATTTTTTTAAAAGCGGTCTTTTAAATTTAGGCATAATAAATGTATCTACATAATTAAAATTTGTTAGGTATTTTTTCGATAACTCTCCCATCAAAATTTTGCATACTGTAAAGAATTTAAAAGGCAAAAGATTGTATAATAAGGAATATGAAAATTTGTTTATGCAATCTGATATCTATTTGCTTTAAAAGCCAGTAATATTTAAATTTCTTTTCAATGTCAGTATTTTTCCTGTAATTTGTCAGTATTTTGTATTGAATAAATTTTTTGAATTTATAATATTATAATTATTTTTGGAATATGCTTTGCATATTTATTTTTAGACTATTATTTTTACATAATAGATTATTTAAAGATACTTTAATTTTTTTTATATAGTATGGCTTCAATATGGTGATTGAACACACTCAAGCTATCAATTGTATTGCTCTAAGCTTGAATCACAAAAGTTTACGGTAGGTGTAAATTTATTACTCAATGTTTACCTGAAGTTATTTTTCAAAAAATGCCCATTTGTTGTTTTGCAACATTATTATTTGATTTCCAAGTCATTAAATCATGGATAAAATCCTCTTTTTGATATCTGTTCAAATTGTCAGTTATTGCAATTATTAAAAAAAAATTAAAGCTGCATCAGCAAAATTTAGGGATAAGCATAAGTAATTAATTATATTTTTATAAAGTAATTTTATTTTCAATAATAAGTTTAAAAACAGAAAAAGAAAAGAAAGCAAATAAATAAAAAATATTTTATTTTATGGGAGTGTTTATTATTTAATTGGTTGTTCATAGTTAATTTAATAAACTTTCTTCTAAGTTGAACATTTCTGTTCAATAAGATTAAAATAATTTAATTTAAAAACATGTATTTTATGAAGCATTTTTTTTTTCAAGTGAAATTCAAATCATTAACAATTAGTTATTGCGAAACAATACAATGCATGTTGTAAAAGTACAAATTTGTATTATTAATTATTTTTGTATACAAGCTATGAACATACTTTTTCAAATTTACACCAAAGTGTATCTCCTTTATTATCTTATTCCACAAATAGAATTTATAATTAACTTTTTTTAAATTCTCCTGTTGGACAGTATTTTTAAAAAGCTGAAACCACATTTTACAATGCATATAATTGTTTCATATATGCATCTTTCATGCACCATTTTCTAAATAAAGTTATAAATTTTGTTTCTTCAATATTTTGCATTAATTCCAAATTATTTAATAATATTAATATTAATACTTCCAAGTAACACCTTGTGAAATTTTCTGGTGTATTCTGCTTTGAATATATTGAAGTATCTATTTAGATTTTTATGGATATATATATATATATTTCTTTCTGGCAAGTCTTTTAAAGGCATAAAATTTTTACAAAATTGATGCTTCTTGTTTAGAATTTTTGAGTTATTTATTTTTAAGTATAGAATTGTTTTTTTCACTGAGTCATTTAAAATTTCTGAAATTTTATTTCCAGAACTAAAGCCTTAGTACTCGAACTTCTCGCTGCCATTTGTCTAGTGAAAGGTGGACATCAAATTATTCTGAATGCATTTGATAATTTCAAAGAAGTTTGTGGGGAAAAGAAAAGATTTCAAACATTAATGGACTATTTTATAAATTATGAAGTTTTCAATATAGATTTTATGGTAAATATAATTATTATTATTATATATTTGAAATTATTTGTACTTTTAATTAAAAAATTGAACTATAGCAGTTATTATAAATATTTGCATAATATTTTATTCTTTCAGATATGTTTTTATGAAGATGAAGGTTTTAAATTTTATGAAACAGTTATTAATTTCATTAAATATTTTTTAATATACCTTTCTCTGTCTTCCTCTGATAGAAACTTTTATTTAATTTCTCTTTAATTACATACAATGATTAGTTATATTTGAAAACCTCTTTTTTCATTTTTAGGTTGCATGTATGCAGTTTGTGAACATTGTTGTCCATTCAGTTGAAGATATGAACTTTAGAGTCCATTTACAATATGAATTTACTCAAATTGGTTTGGATGATTATTTAGAAAAGCTACGACAAACTGAGAGTGAAGAACTACAAGTGCAAATTTCTGCATATTTAGATAATGTTTTTGATGTTGGTGCTCTTATGGAAGATTCTGAAACAAAGAGTGCTGCATTGGAACAAGTTGCAGAATTGGAAGAACAGCTTTCTCGCGTAAATATTTCATATTGTACTTAATTTGTATAGTTTTGTATTTTCTCACATTAAAAAGTATTTTTTGTTTCATTATTTGAATTCATTGTTTTTGGATATCATGCAAAGAATTAAAGTTCCTTTGTGAATTATTCTTACAGGCAAATGAACAGATCCAAGAAATGGAAAATGAGCTTATGGCAAGATTGGGTAAGATCTTTGAATTATTTTTAGTGCAGTTTTTGAGAATTTGCAATAGTCGTGTAAATCTCTATTTTTTACCATAGATATGTATACTATGATAAATTTTGCTCCAAAATATTTTGTCCCTTTTGTCTTACTTTAATGCAATTTATAAGGGTACAAAGTTTTGTGAATTGATAATTAGATGATATAAGTGACCACAAACACTAAAAGTTTAAAAAGTAATGTTTATTAATTTATATATATTATGGGAATGTTGGATCATAAATTCTACATATTTTTGATAAATGGCATTCTTGAAAGGACTTATTTGTAAAATATTAAAAGAAAAAAGCAAAACTTTTTAATTACATGATATTTAAATATTATGATTTGCTAAAAATAAGATATTGGTAACTACAATTAGTACTTAATATGAAATTGAGCAATGCCAAGCAGTTTGAATGTCACTTAACCTTTACTGCTCATTTAACTAATTGGTATATGTATCAATTCTTTAATTTCTTATGGTTATCTCAATTTTTTGAAATTAGGTCTGAGAATTTGTGGAAGGGGTTAACTTTATATTGTTAATAGCTTTTGAAAGATTTTCTTAAATTTTAAGTATTTTCAAAATATTAAGATGGTTTTTTTAAGTAGAAGTATTACTTCAATCTGCAACATGTTTTTCCTAAAATTGATATAATCATGCACTTTTTTTTTATCTCTTATAGTGGAACTTGAAACTCATTTGGAAACTGTCATTAGGGAACGAAATGAGCTTCTGGTAAAGAAATATTTATGCTTAAATCTTCTATATTTCGAGAAAAAGATATAATTTCACTATTAATGGAAACTAAACTTCTAGTACTGATTTTTTTTTCTCTTTATTGTTATAAAAATGCTATTGAAAATTAAATATGTTAATGTACTTTAGAATGTTAAAAAAAATTATCGCTGAATATTTGCTGGTTTATTATCTAGTCTAAGTGTGAACTTATTTCTTTTTTAAAAATTAATAATTAAAACTGTTACTTGAATCTTATAATACTACATGTAAATGTACCTAAGTATCCCCCCTTCATATTTAAATTATTGCTATTTTATCAAACTGTCTCTTTCTTTTTAATGTTTTAGCATTCATGTTATTAGTTAATTGTAAGCCTTTTTCTTTTCTAGGAAATCCATAAGCAAACAGATGAAGAATTAAATACATTACGAAGAGCTGTTTCTCAAAAAGAAGAGGAATCCCGTCAAAGACAGAGTCTGCTTGAGTCAAAAATACAAGAATTAGAAGTTTTACAGAATACTCTTCCAAGAGGTAAAGTAAATCAAATATTTTAACACTTTTCTTTTATTTTTCACATCTTTAAAAATACTGAACAATTATTGATGGTTGGTTGGTTGGTAGGATTTTTTTGGTGCAAGCAGCAAATTTTGGCTAAGCTGTGCCAAGCATGTGAATGAAATTCTACGAGATAAAAAAGAACCAAGCATTAAAAGATCTAAAGTAACGTAAAAATGCTCAGATTCAGATTATATAAAATGTTTTCATCTGTTAAAAATTTTCAAATAGAAGTTTGAGTTAGGATTTTCACATAAAATTAAAGAAAAAAAAGTTCAGTAAATAAAAGGTAAGGAAACTGCAAAAGATAATGTTATATGCAAATATAAAAGCCAATGGTTTTTAAAAATTTAAAAATGTTTGGGTGATGTTTATTGCACACCAAGTCTTGTAGAGTCGATGAATCAAAAAATTGCAATTGATGCGAGTTAAAATGTGAGCATTCAATTAAAATGTGCTTAATATTAAAATCATGGCATGTTTGGTACACTGGCACCCTTTCAGCAAAAAATGAGATGCCATGTCCTATATGGAGGTGGGCACACTTGACATCTACCTCTTGTATGGGAAGAATGGGCCATAATCGAATGTTGTCTTTCCCAACATGCAATTTGCTATGGGTCTGCAAATCCTATTTGTTTTACCAAGTCATAAAAATGTGATTAATGTAGAACTTCTTCATATCAGATTACAGAAGTTAACCAATGCCAATTTTGCAGCACTGTCTGCTTTTTCAGAGCCAGTAATGACCACATTACTTGGAATCCAGCAAAAATATATATTTGAATTCCTTATTCTGTAGGACACATAAAGTATATTAAATGCAGATAGCTATGGGATGTATTTGACTATGGTAGTGAAAAAAATAGTTATTGAAGTTTTCAGCATGTTAATATTGGATTATTTTATTTATTATAAAATTGAAATTTATTCATGACTGTTTCAATAAAATTTAGGTGCTACAATGAGTACTACAACAATGGATGGACGAGCTCCTGTTATGTCTCAAGCTATGCCACCTCCTCCTCCACCACCCCCACCACCACCTCCAATGAGTGCTGTACCTCCACCACCTCCTCCTCCCCAAATGTTAAGTAAAGCACCTCCTGGTCCTCCTCCAATGCCTGGTATGATGCAGGCACCACAAGATGGTAAGCCAATCTGCATTAATTTTTTCCTAAATATTCCTTATTTTTTCAAAGTTGCTTTATTGGAAAAATTTAACATTAAAAAAATTATATTTTTCACTCATTCATTTACTTTGTAATAACTTACTTAAACCAATAAATTTTTAGTATGATTTTAAAGCTCATAAAATTTGAATGTTAGAAGTAAAATTTTTAACTAATGTATTAGTTCACAATATGAATTTATAGATTTATAAAAACAATTTTGTAAAGGTTTTGGCATTGTAGAGAAATATTTTGATAGTTCAAATTATAAAATGTTGAAGGATTTTAAAAAAATGAGTGGGTACATATTAGTTTTATAAATGAAATTTCTTTTCTAACTTTGTCTCTCTAGAGGTTACACAACCTTTTCTAAAAATAAAACAAAGATAAAAATATGACAGTTATTTGAGAAAAAATTATGCCAACATTTGCAAATTCTTAATAGCCTGAAAAGACTGTATGTCAGTCTTCATAAAAACGTTTGTCATTATTTTCCTTTTAAGATCAATAAAATTATGAATTTTGTTCTATCTTAATCTATTTAAAACTGTATAATTTTAAATCTTGAATTCATTGTTATGCTGATTATTTCTCTGTTGATGCAAGTTTTTGTTTCCATAAGCCATGACAATTAAAAGGAAATTCCAAACCAAATATAAATTGCCAACCCTTAACTGGATAGCACTCAAGCCTAACCAAGTGAAAGGGACAATATTTAGTGAACTTGATGAAGATAAATTGTACAGTGTAAGTATAAAGCACCAGTACCTTCCTGTCATTTCAATTTGCTATATCTTGGATATTCAACAAAAATATCTTTCAAATCTTAATATACATATTTTGGTTATCTTTTGGATCATTTTTAGAATTTATTGATCTCTAGCAAAAATACTAAATTACATAGTATTTCTGAATTTACTAATATTTCTAGTAAATCTGTCATGAATAATATTTTTGCTTATTTTATCATAACCATTGAGAAAATATTTTTAAGTACTTAAATGCTATATAGAATTTTAATTAGTTCCCCCTCCCTCTCTTTCAGTTGCATATTTGCCATTGTTATATGAAAGAAAAATTGTTTAATTTCATAATTGCATCCCATTGCAAATGTAAAATTAGATTCCATTTTTAATATATTTCACCAACTTGATTATATAGTTGATTTTAATAGCTTTGATAGTTCTGTTGTATTGAATTTGATATTTTTTCATGAATTGTTTTTGACTTGTGACTTATTTCAAAAATTGATCTTTTCACCCCCTACCTTTACAGATTATTGATTTTGAAGAATTTGAAGAACACTTCAAACTGGGTATACAAGGAGCTTTCTCAGATCGCAATGATGAGATTAATGGAAGCAAAAGGTTTAAAGTAAGTCCTATGTTTTTTTTAATAAATAAGTTGGTTGTCTTTTTAATGCGTGAATCATGTAAATTTTTATATGTAATTTTATTTCTATTTAATTTTTCTGTTCAGGTTCCTGAGAAAGTCACTTTGTTAGAACATAATAGGTTAAGAAATATGGCTATATCCAGACGTAAAGTTGAACTTCCTTGTGATGTTGTTGTAAGAGCTATTAATGCTTTGGATTTAACAACTTTATCCCAGGAGTATGTAGAGATACTTTTAAGAATGGTGCCGACAGAAGCTGAGGTACCTTTTTGAATTGCTTAATTTAATCGTTAAAATGCTTGTTTAAAAGAAGAAAATTTATTCGTAAAATATATTATTTGATTGAATTAAAGTGAATGTATGATGAAATGATAGATTCATATATTTATTTATTAGTTAGTATTGAAATTATGCTCATTTGAAAGTTGTATGTTTTCTACAATATAATCAAATTCATATTTATTCCCAAAAACATTAGTTCATTTCTTCTGATTTACATATACCTGAAAATAAAAATCATTTTTCACTAAAATCTGTAGAATTTTTTTTCTAAATTCTACAAATTTTATATAAATTTAACTGGATGTAATTTGCAAATGCTGATACAATTTTAATATAAAAAAGTTCTAGTTAATTTAAATATCTTATTAATAAAGAAAACTGAAATTCATTTTATGTTGTATAATTTCTTATTGATTTGTTCAATTTGTGAATTTATGATTTCAGATGAAAGCTTACAAAGAATACGAGAGAAATCGAAAGCCAGTAGATGCATTGACAGATGAAGACAAATTTCTCTTCCAAGTATAATAAATTTTGGAATTGTTTTTTCTGTAATATTTGATCTATTAATTTTGGAATCTGAATTATAAATTGTCTTTTGAATAATATATTTATAATTTTGAAACTGTATAAAGACAACTTTATGGATAATATTTTTATAATTTTTTCATATATATTTTAAAATATCAATTTATATTAATTTATTATATTTTAAAGTATAGTTATAAGGGTTAAGAAAAATGAAATCTGCTGGATTATAAATGTGTAAAATCATGTTAATTTATCCTGTTATTGTTAATTAATGATCAATAGTTGTAAAAAGAAATTGTCTCTTTAAAATACAATGAGGTAAAGTTAGGTGTAAAGCTGCATGTTTGTCACTCTATAAAATTATGGGAAAATTAAGTAGAAAAAATTAGTTGTATTTTTTAAATTTTATAATTAATAATATTACCATTCTGAAAGTATTTGAAATCTGTAAATATAAATTGTTATAAATTGCAATTGATGTATACCTCTTGGATTTGTATTTCATAGTTATGTAAGGTGGAAAGATTGTCCCAGAAGTTAAATATCATGAGCTATATGGCAAGCTTCATGGAAAACATTCAACTTATAACACCGGTAAATATTATATTGAACATCTTTTGATCTTTGTTTATAGTTGTTCATTTTTTATTCATAATTTGAAGAGTTATTTTTCTCAATTCTTTAAGTAGTTTGATAACCAGCGTGCCACAGAAAACTATAAAAGCAGTGGAATCTTATTTAAAAAATATTTTATAAAATTTACTTTTATTGAATGTTATCCAGTCTTTTGAAAAGACAATTTAATGCTAGTTCAAATTAAGAACTTGTGTAATTTATTTAAAATTAATTCCTTTAAAAAAGATTTGCTATACTTTTCTTGTATATATTTTTCTTGCAATGTTGCTCTGTAGCTACATTTGCTAACAGAAAAGAAAAATAGAGGTAGTTTAGAAATATGTTGTAAAAAAAGATTTAATGAAGTAAAAATTATCATAATTTGTGTCTTTTTATTTTGAGTTTAAATTTTTATTCTGAATTATTCGATAATTTAACATAATCTGAAATTCTGTTTGTGATGATGCCATAATAAATAGAAAGCTGTTTTCAGTTAGTGAAAAAAACTTTTCAAAAGCATTTTGTACAAATTGTAAAATTTATTCTGTATTTTGTATAGCAAATTCATGCTGTCATTGCTGCATCTAGATCAATAAAGAATTCCAAAAAAGTAAAGAAACTTCTTGAGGTATGCTTTATTATTTTTTCATCTGTGAATAAGTAAGGAATTTAAGAAATGTGATATTGATTAAAAATAGAATTATTCTTTCTAACTTTATATTAACTATTTAAATAAGATGATATAACTGAAATCTTTTAAATATGTGAAATTCTTATAGAATCTGTGATTAAATTTTCTATTGTTTAAATCATGCTTTATATTCCTTATCTTTAAATATGTAAATAAAAACTTTTTTCCCCTGCTGTAATTGTAACAGTGTAGCTTTTAATTTTTTAGATATATATGAAAAAAAATTGAACTAGATTAATTTTCTGACCTTTGTGTGAAATATAATATCCGTTGAATTGCAAAAATAAGTTTGCAGTTATAAAAAAAAAACAATTAAGAATTATACAAATAAAAATTTGAAAAATCAGTCTGAAATTTCCATTTACTTCATATCATTAATTATATTTCTCTACTCTAGAAAGGTATGATTGATGCCTATCATAACTTTCAAGAGTTATATAGGCCTCTTAAAAACACAAATATAAAAAAATTATGAATAAAAAATGTATTTTTCTTAAAAATTAAATTATTTTTCTTCATAAAATGCTTCATTTTTGTCAAACAAAACAGTTTATACATTATTGACTGTTCTTTGTAATGAAAAATAACACTAATGTTGAAGTATTAAATTGTAATCTCACTTCTCTGTTTTCATTTGCAATGCTATATTCACCTGCAGATTGCTTGTAAGTACACTGCTTTTAATTTGCATGTAAATAATTGTTTCTATTAGAATCCATTTAATACTGAATAAAAAATAATTAACTATTATCTTTTTTTAAAATTTTTGCAATTATATGTATTTTAAATATGTTTAGTAACCCAATCAATTTCTGATTAATATTTCATATATTATTTAATATGAGAATTTTTTTTTTCCTCCTGCATAAGTATTAGATCAGAGCTTAGCAAATTTTAATGCTAATAGAATAATTTATGGGTAATAAAATAACAGTGCATGATTTCTTAAATATTTAGTTATATTTCATCTGTCCCATTACCAGATTTCTAAAACTCTCTTGTGAAAATTTTGCTGTTGTATTTGACTTTTTTTAAAAACTAAGTTGCTGGCATTAAAATAAAAGTTACTTTAGAAAAGTTTATTTTGTTGAAAGCAAAAATAACATATTTTCTGTGTGCATAAATGTAATTTTTTTAATAAATCTTTCCCACAATAGTCCTTACTCTTAAATGCTTTATTAATCAGTATAATTGGCAATTCTTCTGTTTTTATTAATAACATATATATACTTCAATTTCAGGTTATTTTAGCATTTGGCAATTACATGAACAGCTCCAAGCGTGGCCCTGCCTATGGCTTCAAACTCCAGAGTTTAGATATGGTATGTTAATTCTTTAGTTGTTCTAATTAATATAATTAGAACAACTTTTCATTTTCAATATATAAATGGAAAAATTGTGGCTTTGATAGAAGTTATACTTCGATAGAAGTTATTTTTATCTTGTATGACCATAATTTTAAGATGGCTTTACGTTAATTTGTGTAAATAAATGAACTTGGAAGCTTTTAGAAAGATTTCAGCAACAGATTTTGAAACACTTTTGGAAATGCATTAGGATGAGGTTAATTCATCAAAATAGGGGCGAAAGGAGATTTTTACTTTTACTAGTATCTTATAGGAAAAATCCTACATCATAGATAATGCTGAAAATGCACTCATCATTCTGCATTTCGCCCCTTACTGAGATAGTTGTTGAAATGTAATTTTCTCGGAATCCATTGGCGAACAGTACACTTAAAGGAAGAGACAAAAATAATATTAGTGAAGCCTTTTCTGGTCTTCTGTATTCTTATACTATATTTATTACAAAACTTTACTTTTGCATCATCAAGGAAATTAGTGATAAAACAGTTTTGAAAACGATGCTTTTTGTTATGAAAACAACCATTTCACAATTTTTTTGTTTAAAAGATAGAAAACAATTCTATTGTGTATAGATATCTAGCAATTGGTCCATATAGTTGACTTTGGTAGATTAAATTTTGGAAGAAATATTTGGGAAATGATGCAATGCTGAGAATAATTCTAACTGCCTTGAAGCCTTATTGCTTACATCAATGTCTTGTTTCACCATTCAAACATTGCTCTTCAAATTAAATAGGGAGGAGGGATAGTTTTTTACTCATATATAATATAAACTTTAAAAAGTTTCAGCACAGTTATTTAATGTATCTATATAAATAAAAACGAATTTGTGTCTATGTCTCTTATAGCTTCCTAAAAGGTTCATCCAATTGCAATGAAACTTTGTCTGCTTTTTGCTTACATGTACAGGATAATTACAGGCATAGTACAATTATCTAAAATAAAAATTTGGATCTCAACCACATCTATTTACCAAGGATAAAATTCTAAATAGCTCACCAAAGAGACACAATTGATTCTGTAGAAATTCTAAATCCAAGTTAAAGGTTTATATTGTATAGCTAATGAACACAATGATTGTCATGCATGACATTCTCAGAGGTAAAAGCTTTATTACAGATTATGCGAGAAAATTTTCAGGAGATCAATCCTGGGGGCTTTAAATGTTAATGTTTTTCGCAGCAACTTCCAAAAATATTATAGTACAAATAATTTTGTACCATCTTTATTTTCAAAAATTATCTTTTCTACTATATTAACGATTTTATGGTATAAATATTTTTTATGTTTAATGAATTTTGAAAGGAAATATTTTAATCGCATTTTCTAAAATTAAAATTGAGAATTCTGGACGAACACCAGCTTTACAATTCCAAAAGAAAACACAAATCTAATATATGAAAAAGGATATTTGTTCGTATTTAAGGAACTGTTGTACCATTCATCCTATTTCGATAAAACATTGCCAAATTATTGATTGCCATTGTATTAATTGATATTACCATTGCACAATATTTTTTTGGTGGCAGCAATGTGCTGGGTACCAGCTAGTATGCAATAAAATATATTAGAATAACTAAATTATGAATTGATCTATTAAGAGAAGTTAGTTTTTCTGTGAAATTTCCTTTATAATTATTTCAATCTTTTTTTTAATTAATTGTTTAGCTGGCTGATACGAAAACTGCTGATAGGAAGATTTCACTTCTTCATTACATAGCAGAGACAGTGAAGCAGAAGTTTCCAGAAATCTCAAACTTTGACAGTGAATTAAGGTTTATTGAAAAAGCAGCATCAGGTATTATAATTTATAACCAGAAACATTTTTGCAAACCAAACTCAGGAATTAAATGTGCTTATAATCCATCCATTTTATTAACATATATGCACATGATATATGCACTTTAATATATGCACATAGATTTTTCTATTTAATGATAGCAATACTAAATAAAAACATTAGATAGTCTGTCAGTAATTGCAATAGTTTAAAAAATAGAATGGGCTAGCTGAATGAAATTTTGTGTATGGTGTATACATCAAAGTTGTATAAAGTCTCTTCAATGAAGATGTTATTTATTAATGAAGATGTTTCAGTATATTTTGCATAAATTTTAGACCCTGAATTTTTTATCCTTATTTTCATATAAATTTGACATGTAGTATTTATATATATTTCTTAATTTTTATAAATACTTCTTTAATATAAATATTCCATGTTTGAATTAAGGATTTATTACAGGATATATTGGCTTTAAAAAAAAAAAAAACTATTTGCCTCCCCCCCCCCTCAAAAAATAAATTCCAAACCTATCCTAGCTATGCAGGAATCTTTATTATCTGGTCGTATTTTACTTGACTTCCTAATTAAATGACGAATTTAATAGCTTCCTAATTGTGATATTTACTATTTTAATTCCTTTAATAATACATTTCAAGTGACTTTTTCATTTTAAATTATTTAATACTTTTCATTTAAATGGAGATTAAAAATTCAGTAATTCGATACATGTCTCAGACACGTTATTGTATGTGAAGTAATTAATTTTGTTTCCTTTAATGTTACTTAGTATCTATGGAGAATATTCTGACTGATGTCCATGAATTGGAAAAAGGCATGGATCTCTGCAAAAAAGAATTGCAGTTGAGACGAGATGCACGTGATGCAGCAGTTCTTAAAGACTTCATTGGTAATTCAGAAGAAAAACTTAGAAAAATGAAGAATGAAGCAAAAACTGCTCAGGTAACAAATGATTTAATTTTATTACAATATAACAAAATTTAATTTTCCTATCTTTTTTCTCATTTGTTATTTTTTAATCATTCAATTCTCCATAGATTCCATATACTTTTCATAAAAAGGATTTTTTTTTAAAGCTGATATCGTTTTAAATGAATTAGTTACATTAACACATTTGCTGGACTTTAATATTGCTAACTACATTTTCTGTCACTTTTTTCAATAATTATAACAGCTTTATTTATGAGAGTAAGTACAGAGCAGTTTTTTCCCTCTTCTTTTTATATTTATTTAGTTTGCATTTAGGAAAAAATAATTAAATAACATAATATCACAGAAGATGATATCACAGATGTAATATTTAAATATCACAAGTTTTGAATTTTTTTTACTGCTCATATATGCTATACTTTCTAGTTTAAGTAGTATATAAATAACTAAAAATTATTTGAACTTGTTTTCTGAACCACATTTCTTTAGCAATGCACATTTGTAAAAGCGTCATTGTGCCAAAAATTAAACTGGAGAATTTAATGTTTTTGTTTTTTCTTTAAATGTTAACTAACAGTTTTTTATGCTTGCAAAAAAAAATGTTATCAAAATTTATTCATTTTTTTTAATGTATTACTACAGGAATAATAATATTTGTATTTCATAGGATGCTTATTCCGATTGTGTGGAATATTTTGGTGACAGCACTCGATCCATTGCTGCAAATACCTTTTTCTCGCTTTTTGTTCGTTTCACAAAAGCATATAAGGTAACATTTTATGTTTTCATGCTTTCTATATATCTCTTATTATTTTATTGAGAACTTTAAAAAATAATTTCTTGATATTTACAAAAAAAATTTAATTCTGAAAAATAATTCTTTTTTGCAGCAAGCTGAACTTGACAACGAAGCAAGAAGAAGGCAACAGGAAGCTGCAGCAAGGGAGAGTGAAAAGAATGCTGCAGAAAGTGTATCAAAAAAGAATAGTTTAAATTCAAGAAAAAACAATCAAGTATGTCAGTGTATTGTATTGCACATCTGTTTGTATCACTTGTAATTATGATTTTCATCTTTTAACATAATTTAACATAAGAAAAAAAATTGTGTAGACAATTGTGCTAAATATCATCAATAATGTGATCTGCATTTTAGAAGCCATTTATAAATAGCTGTGATCAGATAAAATTGCAATCAACTTATCTTTTTCTTGGCAGTCGATGTTAGTTGAATGAGTTTATATATGCATCAGTGTTCTTTTTTTAATATTATTTTTAATAATCTTTTATAAGTTAAGTAGTTTTATAACACTTGGTAGCAACATGAAGTTCTATTTAACTATTAATTTCTAAATCATTCTGATTTATTTTTTCAAATTAAAATGCATTGCATTTTGTTATAAGTCCCATTTACTGCAGGATGGAAAGATTTTAATGAAAATTTTATTGTAATACTATAAATAATGCAATACAAACGGCCTAAGTAGAAGTTTCAAATAAATTTTTGTTATAAATGGTTGAAAATTGCTACATAGCTACAACAAAAGAGTAGGGAATGCATCATTAGATTCTCTTCTGATTAAATTAACTTCATTCTGATTATGTTGAAATATTTATGTATAAATTTTTTTCTGTTAATATGTAATTGAATGGTAAGCAAATTCCCTTAAAACTTAAATTTATTAAATAAATTCATACACTTATTTTTTCTGTTAAATATTTTTTCTAGAAAATTTGTTGTAAACGTAATGATATGATCTGATATTAGTTTGGTATGTGTAATTTAGTAATCACATTGTCATCAATGTTAGTTATTTATGTTTTATTTCAAAATTTTCTTTTGTTTTTTCTTATAACTTATTTTAGAATATTATTGTGAAATTTGTGCGTGTGATGTGATTGTGTATATATGCTTAATTCATTTTTTCATCTGCAATAGTCAGTCTGAAACTTTGAATGGTTGACCCTATATTTTGTACTTTTAATTCAAACACTATCTACCTACATATACTTATGAAAACATTAATACCTTCAAAATCTTCATACAAAGTAATATTTTATATTGGGCCTTTTGAAGTAATATAAATTATTTTTATCTTAAAATTATTTTTGTGACTGGTTGCAATTTAAGATATAACTGTTTTCTTTCCTTATATTTTGGAAATCAAGAATTGTGTTCTTTTGTAGGAAGCTGTGATTAATGAATTGAAAAGCAAAACTAAGCAAGTGAAAGAAACTCGTTTGCTTAAACAAGACGAAGTATACAATGGAGCTTTAGAAGATATTTTACTTGGTAAGCTATATGAAATTTTACAATTCAGTTTTTATGGATTTAAATACAAATATGTGTTAGCTCACATATATCTGAAAATTTCATTAAGAAAATATTAAATTTTCAATAAATAGCCTTAACTGGGTTAATCTTTAATTTTAAAAAAAGTAAACGTGGCAAATCTGAATGCAATTTTTAAAAAAAATCTAGAGAACAAAATATTTATTTGGCATTAATTTTTTAAAGTTTTAATATGCTTTGTATCATAAATCTGCTTTTATGAAGAATTACTTGGTGATTATATCTTTGTAAAATTTTTAATTGATAATTTTATTTCATATTTTTGAAGTTTGATTAGCTGCAGTATTCTCCTAATCGTTCAAAGCATTGCTTATATAACTCTTTACAGTTAATTATTTGATTATCTTATAAAAAGATAGTTTATTATTAAAAAAATTATTGCTGTTTATTATTTTTATGTACTTTATATGGTAGTGTTTCATATAATAGTTGCTCTTAATTTTATTTAAAAAAAAATTGTAATTAAATGAAATATTTCGCAGTGTTCTATAGATGGTAAACAGATTAATTTTGAAATCTTGGCAACTCTTGTCATTATTAATGGAAATAATGTTTGTTGAAAATTGAATTTGAATTAAGATCCTATAAACCAAATAATGTTTAATTTTTATAAGCCTGAAGAGTTATTGAGATTTTGTTATTATTAATTGCCCTTTTCTAAAAATTGTAGAATACTAATCTTTTTTTTTAATGTCTGAGCTGATGGAAATTCACCAGGAAATGTTTTACTTATTTTTATGTTTATATTCTACATAAGTACAAAATAAAAATTGAGTTGTTATCATATTTTATTTAGGTTTAAAAAGTGAACCGTATCGTCGTGCAGATGCTGTTCGCAGAAGTCAAAGACGAAGACAAGAAAATATTCGATTGTCACATACAATGGATGAATTAGACTTTTGAAGTGTTGATTAAATTTTAGTTCCAAATTGAGTACCTTAATTTGACTTGGTGATTCAATAATGTGCCATTTGATATTTTTTTGTTTTTGTATTTATAGATGGCTAGTTCATTAGCTTATTTTTTATTTTTCATTCAGGTAGACAAATGTGGTTGACAATATTTTTGTACAATTGTATGCTTTATATTGCAGTTTGGGAGTTTTTTCTCCTTTTGTTTAAATTAAAATATTTTTATAGTGACTGTTTTTAGTTTACCTCGTATTATCAAAAAAAAAAATCTTTCTAACTACTATATAGATTGCAGTAATTATTTTCTTGGAATTTTTAAATACTGATAAAAAATTAATAAATTATAATTAAAATTGACTTTGTTTTTAACTATTTTCAGTGTAATTACTGAGATTTTTATGCAATAAATGTTTAATGCAGTGTCAATTCAAATCAGATAATGACTTATTTTTTATGTCTGTTTGTTGACTGAATGCATTTAATATGCTGTAAAAACTGTATCTTGATATTTAAGAATGTTGTAATTTGTGTAATATGGACTAATAGGAAATTAAAGTCAAGTAGATATTTTTCCCTTTGGAAAGAACAACTTATGGATTTAATTATGAAGCTATTATCATTTGGTATAAAGTTAAACTTTTTAAAAATAAGAGCATAATGTCTGACTTTGAATCAAAAATGCTCAATGAAATCAAAGTAACTACTGATATTTCTGTATATTTTAATGTATTGATAAGTATTTAAAGGAATTTTTAGTTGAATTTCTTTGAAAAAATGGGAATATCAAAGAAATTCATTATTTCCATTGTTTATAGTTTAAATTGAACAAATATTGATATAAGCATTCTACTTTTATTGACAACTTTATAAATATTAAAAATATTGTCAATCTTATTGATGTAATCTAATTTCAGCATAATAAATGAATCAACTTTATTATTTTTTTATACTTTACAAAATATTTTTTAATATTAAATTGAAGTCATTTTAACTGTATCTGCCTTTTCCAATTAGTCATAATGTATAATATATGCAACAAATTGTGTATACTATTTTTAATGAGAGTGCAATTGTATATAGCCATATGTAATAAAAATATTTGATCATTGAAACATATTTACATTTAGATATGCCTTATAAGTGCCTGAAAACTGTTTTGTTTCATAATGTGTTGTAGTATAATCTGTACATAGTGCTTTTCTCATTTAGTGGTGCTGCAGTAATCATTTTTGTCAAGACTTATTTAAGAAATCTGTTAATTTGCTGTGTTTACTCTCCCAGTTAACTACAGTTATTGACTAAAGCCAAAGTGATTGTTTCCTTCATTTTATTGGTATTATATTTACTATTTTTCTAGATTAAGAGTTGCATTTTTTTGTGGTAATTAATGGTGTTTAGGAAAATTCATTAAAGGATACAAGTCTTATTCTTGATCATAATATTTTCATACTGTAAATAAGAGTTTAAAATTCATATATGGGCACCTAAACATATATTTTTTTCTTCCTAATAATATGTATAAAGGGGAAAAATTGGAATTATATCAGAGTTTTATGAAATGTTATTAAAATATTTTTTTTTAAATGGCTTGTTAATAATATTGGACATAGCATAATGCCTAATATTGAAATGCTGTGTATCAAAAAGTTCTGATAAATTTTGAGACAGTTTTTGTCTGTGATAAAGGAAATTTTCATTTTTATATTGGATGTTGATTGTATGGCTGAAAATAATAAGTCTTGTTAGGCTATAGTTTTCTAAGAAAGGTCCACTTGTAGTTTCTTATATAAGAATTTTAAAAAATTAAAACAGGATACAGGAGTAATTTTTTTTTTTAATTTTAAAGTATTTTCTTTATTTGGATTTCTAAAAAATATATATATTTTTTTTTTCATTTTTAATTACAATCAATTATCATACATTTTTAAAATATTTTTTTGTATGAAAATGTACACATAAGTTGTTTTTCAAAAGTAAACACTTTATTTAGTATTTAAGCCTTTTTTTTTAATGCTTAATCAATAAGGTTCAAATGAAATTTGTACTTATGTACTTAGCACTAACTACAGATAAATTTAAATGATAATATTTATATTTAGCTTCCTATTTTAAATAATTTTTCCGATTTTGGTACTTTTAGTAGATCTCTTATTTACTGAATTTTTTTTTTATTTAGAATTTTTATTGATCTCATTTAAAGAAACTAGGATAATATTTTTTTGAAAGTTTTGTATTTGCTTATGAATGAATTGGAAAATTGTTATGGTTTTCACCTAAGAATTAAAGATATGGGACCACTGGATCATTGTTAGTTTTTGTATGATTTTACAACTTCATGCCATTGACTTTCTAATGCTCATTCTTTTGTGTAATCATGGATCAGTCACAATATTATTTGTGAAAAAAGTGCCTATTTTAAAGTTTTTGCTTTTATCTACAATTTTGGAAAACTATAACTTTGATAAAGAGGATATTTTTATTTTAGAATACTATTGCCTATACTATATATATATTTGTAAATTTGTTTAAATAAA
Source organism: Argiope trifasciata (assembly GCA_026543055.1). Taxonomy (NCBI): domain Eukaryota; kingdom Metazoa; phylum Arthropoda; class Arachnida; order Araneae; family Araneidae; genus Argiope; species Argiope trifasciata. Next base: position 4,724,676 of record JAPMOQ010041062.1, on the reverse strand, counting down.
TGAATTTTCACCATTTTGTGAATTACATTATTATTGGTTTTAAATGATATTTTGCATTTCGTTTAAGCTTCCTTTCTCGTAAACATTTCATATCACATTTCTTGAAGAGTTGCTTTTAAAACGTAAAATATATTTATTACCTGGGAATATTTTTAACTCTAAGTTGTATAAATGGTAAACTATGATTTGGCTGCAACTACATAATTGGTTAACAATATATATGTAGTTATTGCATTAAATCAGTAACAGATTTTAGATTCAGTCCATTCATATGAAGGCTGTCTATTAATGTCCTCATTAAAATTTAAAATGTACAAAAAGAAATTTCAGGAGTTTGTCATTTTTGTAAACTCTAAAAGAACTTTTTGCTAGATGAATGAAATATATATGGTATCAATATTTAATCTTGTCACTTTTTTATCTAATCGGTCAATGGAAGACTTCCCAAAGTGTAAATTGAATTCTGTTTGCCAAGCATTGAGGATAAACTGAAAAAAAAGTGTTACTGGGGAATATAGAATCTTTATTGCTTTTTGAAACTTCCTTGTGTTTTTAAGACTTTGAGCCTTGTTGATGTCCATGCAGTCTCTTCATTGCATAACTTATTTTTTAAAATTTTTAAATTAAACAAAAGGAAAACGTGGACATTTCACTGTAGACATGTAATTAAGAAGACTTAAGAATTTTATAAAATATGTCAAAAGATGATGTAGATATATATATATATATATAGAGAGAGAGGGTGCTTAGAAAGATCGGAAGTTGTTAGATATGGAAGAGGGATTTTTTCAGTAAATCCACATGCAAGAGATAAAAGATACTGATACTTCACTTTTCAGCATTGGCTAATATGGGATGGGTATAGTCATTTTTTCTTTATGTAAAATTTCCCATATGGGTGAATGCTTTATACCCAAGTTATATTTAATGGCTTTATTTAAAATATTAAACCAGGATACTGAAATTTTCTTTGAGTTATCAGAAAATTTGCCGAAATAAAAGACTATCACTTATTAGGAGGGAGGGAGGATTTCTTATCCGAGACATTAGATTGCTATTTTTTTCTGAAGTATTAACCCTAAACTTCTTACTGCTTACTAAATTAAAATCACTATTCAGATGTGCATACAAATTCAAATATTTTTCAAGTAAAGTGTATGGATAGAATACATTGCAAGATAATATGATGTAATAAAATTCTGTAATTGTAAAAGTTGTAACGCTAAATTGAAAGAAAAAAAAATGGATACAACAGAAAATGAATTGATTGTCAAATTGTGGGATACACAGCTAGAGGGTTAGATAATTTTAAAATAGATCAGAGTAGAAGTTAATGTATTAAAATAAATTGAACAGTTTAAAAACAGTAAATATGACTTTAATTTTGGGAAAAAAGTACCCTATTCAGTAAACAATCCTTAATCTATAAGAAATTGTTTTTAGTATTTATTATTTAAATATTTCCTTCTAAACTTTATCCAAAATCTGTTTTAACTTGAATTTAATAAAATCTTACATATAAATGAAAATTCACAATAATAAGAAAATGATGTAGAAATTTTCAAACTTTTTTTTTATGTTTAAAGCTGATAGATTGCAAACTGAAAGCTGTTGCATTCCCTTGTTTATAATGATATAATGTCATGTAAATCTAACAGAAGTTTTATTGTCTGCTCTGCTGGCTATATTTATATTTAAATGAATTTAAAGGCATGCACTTGTATGTATGTTTAGCATTATTCAGCCAGTAATCTGGTTCTAAGGTTTGTGTAGGTCTATATAAAAGAAATTAATTGATAATTTTATCACAGTAAAATGATACTGCTCTGTAATTTATTCTGAAATAGTATAAGATTTTAAAACAATGAAAATTGTTTTAATAATAAGTATCATTTTAAGTTACTAAGAGAATTTTTGTAATACGACTTTCTGATAGATTGATAAATATCATATGCAAGCAATACCCGACTTAGCCATAGACTTGATAACGATATTCTTCATGTTCGTTGTACAAAAATGTAATCGAGGAAAGAAGGGTATGCGAACATTATATTATGGTATTTACGATCGTTTATTCCAGGAATTTCCTTACACAATTGAATATTTGCAAATTCATAGGCCTGCAACACAAGAGGGAAACTAAGACTTTCTTATACTTTAATGTCTAAAAAACTTCAAAAGAAACTGACGATCACACATTCTTCCTAAATTAGTGGTTAAACCAGATAGCACTTAAATTTATTTGAAGAATAGTACAAGTTCAAAATATTTTTATGAATCGTTTTAATAAACGCAAAATAAAGATTCAGTAATAGTCTTTGACTATTGGTTGTGCCTATTTTCAGTTAAATTTCTTGCACATAACCTTGAGACAAGATAAATTTTGAAAATCACTATTCAGATGCTATATTTGCAAATGAGTTCAAATATTTTTCAAACAAAGTGAACTGACTCTTATATGTTACACAGTAATAATATAATATGATAAAAATCTGTAATTGTAAGAATAAACTGCGAAAAATGCAATAGAAAATGGATTGATTGCCAACCCACAGATAAGCAACTGAAAGGTTAATGTTTTCTCTTTAAAAAGAATCAAGCTCTGACAATCATTAAAACAGTATTGTGGGATAGACTTTCTGTTCATTGCATTTGAACCAGATTCATGTTGTCATTGTCCTGTTAAAAACGTAACTTCAGTGCACTCTGGATTCGAACTATCACAATTCTATAAATTCATTTGTGTGTGCATCATGTAAATTATGTCTATGTTAAATAGAGTTCTTCATTAGCTTTCGACGATAGCTGAAAATCATGCGATTAAGTATTTGGCAGAGTAATGCAAATGGTTTGAAATTCTGTCCAGCAATAAAACATATTGTTAAAATTATGCAAAAAATACATTTTTTTTTCCTTCTAAATTCAAAAAATATTTGCATGGCAATTGAAATTGTATCATTAACAAAATGCTTACTTCCTTGTTTATAAAGTGTAGACAAAGTACAATCGTAAAAAAAAAAAAAAAAAAAAAATCGAGATTTTGACGAATTTCTGTACTTCAGATCTCCTGAAATTCGAAATACACATTTTTTATATTATATCTGCCTTTGATAAAAGTAACGCAAAAAGACTTTGAGTTAGACTGGTGAAACTTGCTGCGTGGTCTTTGCTCTATATTTGTTGATATCTATCAAATAAAGCTAGATGAATGAAATTGAGTACACAAATTTTATTCATCTGAAATGTATATACTTATAAATATGAAACTAAATCTGCTAAGGTGTTGACCACCCATCCATCTATGCTTTCATAAATATAAAAATGCAAAGGCTAAAATACATCAGTTTTGATGTGTGATTTTATGGTTATAGCCATAGCTCTTAGTGAAATTTTGGTTTCAAGAGTTGAAAAAAATGCGTTCAAAATTCAAATACGATTTTCGGATATTATTAACCACATACGGGAAAGTAATCGCCAAAAAGTCACACTATATATCAATAAAAATGTTAAACTCAAGACAAAAATTAATATTTTGTGTATTGTTTTCGATTTCCGTGCAAGGTATTCACGACCTTACTGAAGGTCCAAAATTTTAAGTGAAGTAAGAGGGTTAATTCTTTTATTACAGAGTATGCGAGAAAGTTTCGAGAAATTACATCCGCTGTTTTGAATTTCAAAATGGAGTAAAAGCTATCAGGCTATCATAAGTAATCTCGAAAAACGTCAAAATTCAGCCTGAGTTTTAATCAATTAAAATAAAAATAAAAAGATTCTTCCAAAGTAAATGTTTTCTCCCACCAAGATTGAAATGTGCCAAAATTTGTTGGGGCAAGCTGTTTGGTCTACAGAGCGCCTACACACACATGTTTATCCTTATTATTGGTAAGGAAAAACATTGTTATATAAGGTGTTTCAGAAAAGTTGAATCTCATGTTACACTGAGCAGACGAAGCATCATGCTATATAGCTGGTTTTATTTATTAGAAGTTTGAATGCTCTTTAAATTTTCTTTTGTGTATAACTGGCTTGAAAACTAGCATTAGTTCATTCTTTTATATTTATATATATTATATATTTCTTTTTCATTTCGGGACAATACATTAAATTCGCTTGTCGACATAAATTATAATTTTAGCAAGAATAAAATAATAGTACTTTTCTAAACTTAAAACTTGATTATTTTGGGGAAGTATTGTTCTTCTTATTGATTCATTTATTTGCATTAAAACAGTAGAAAACAATCGCAACATTTAAAACCATTTTATAACAGCTACAAGAGAACTCATGAGTGTTATACTACACTCTCACATTTTAGGAATTTGTGTTCCACGTAAATTAAATTGGTAGTTGTAGGTTGACACATCTACTGGTTTGAATTTTTAAGTTACAATCTTATTAATATTCTCTTATAATTCGTCATTTTCATAAACGGGCATTTGGATCAAATCAATAAAACTATTGTTAAGAGGATTTATCTTGCAATCTTTTTCATCTCATAATTGCCAGAATTTCATTGGCATGTTTAAAAATTGTTGTGTTATTGTTAAATTCATTTCTTGCTTAAAAACTACATTACCTGAAACTTCTGTTTATCACCGAATGTGACAAATATAGTTTCATAGAAATCTTAGTCACTGGCAAAGCCTGTATGATTTGGCAACATAACTAACTAAACACTCTAACTTTCCTTTCTTGTTTAAACACTATAAGCTAATAGTAATATTTCGGCTTCGAGAGCTAAATTTTTCAGGTTCATTGATTTTACTAATTATCGGCTCTAATACATATTATATATATATTTATATATATATATATTTCATTCAACATATATATATATATTTTTTCCTTTTGAAACGATAGAACAAACAGCAAATGGTTACAAAAGATAGACGATAATTTCGTAATAAATATTTACTATAAAAAACGATATTTTCAGAAAAAAAGAAAGTCAAAGTATTTTTTTACATTAAAATTTAAATCAGTATTCATGCATAATGCAATGGTAATTTACAATTCATAATAATTAACGCGACATTTAATTTATAAACCAAATATTTTCAAATGATATGAATTTCGGTCGAACTGAAATAAAATAAATCATTACTAGAGAATTGCAGAAGTTTGGTAAAAGAATTTCGATTTCATAATTGGTAGAACGTCACTGCAAGATTCGATTCCATTAGAAATCAGTAGAATATTGCCTTTAGTAAAGAGGGATATTTGTGGTTTTAGTAAGGTGGCGAAATATTTATCAACTGATGTGGAGCCAAAATTTGGAGAGGAAGCACAGGATATGCATCTTTTCAGTAAGTCTGTCAAATGTTTTTTTCTGATCACAATTCAGAATTATGAGGTCTGTCCACACTTAGCACAAGATAGCTTCAAAAAAAAAATGTCACTCTAATTAAACTAGTAGTATTTGTTAAAAATATAACTTGATTTAGCACTTCAAGTCACTGATTTATATGCTAAAATTGTATTGTTGCGATTAATGTATTATTATAATTCCGTGTACTTATAAAATTATGCGACTGCATGCTAGAGGAGGATTATCGAATAGGCTAAGTAAGCAACTGCCTACCCGAAATTTCTAAACATTCTGCAATATTTTATGATTAATTTCATGCTGTCATTCAGTTTCTTTAAATATATATATTTATTACTTTATAATTAAAAAAAACTCACAGTGCTGCAATTAATTAGTATTTATATTGTACTTAAAAGTGTTTGCTATTTTGCTTTAAATTCGAATCTTGATTTTTCTTTGTGATAAATATTGAAACAAGTTATTCTGAAAGGACACATAATTAAATGTTTTATCATATTATTAGATTTTGCTACATAGAACTGCTTACTAAAACAATTAAGGCCATTAAATAAAATCTTATGTAAGCTGTCAGAGATATAAAAAACTGCCTCCAAAATTTGTCTATTAGGCTTGTATAAGGATCACCAAAAAGCCCCAGATTCAAAACCCGATTCCACTAAAACTCTTCTGCATGTGTGAGTCTCTTGTATGTTAAATCATTTGCTAATGTCTTTCTACTGATGTGAGGCAAAAATTTAGTAGGAGAGGACAGTTCAGGTGTCATCCTCATTGTCTAATCATGGTTAAAAAGTAAGGATTCAATACTAAATTAGTCCTTGTGTTTATTTCTAATCTGGATGTTAATATAAGTAAATTAAACGAGCATTCCAGCTGATAAAATTACGAATAAAATAATTCTTCTCAATTATGGCCAGTTCGCAGAGTTTGTCTGAACTATTTCATCCAAAATCGATCTAAGTAGAATAAAATAACTAGACCTTTTACCTTAACCATTGATAAAAATTTCATTTTCACTTAGGGTGGGATAACAATGTACGAAGATTGATTATTCTTACTATCTAATTAACGACAAAGAACATTCTTAAAGACATTATAACAGCGATATGTTAAGAGTAACTTTAACAGAAATGAATCAGAATAGTTGAATTATTTCTTTAATAATAAAGGGATATATCGATTTATTCCTTCACAAATCTTCTCGATTCTTTGTTGTATTAGATGCTTGAATAATAAATAGTTAAAATGATTAATCGCAGACAAGCTTATAAGATCATTCAACTTAGTTATTTTCATTGTTTAGCGACGATTATAAGGTTAAATTGCATCATATGACGTACATGAAGGGAAAATAAATTCAATAAAGCAGGTCACTGTACTTGGAGCTATCGAAACTCCCTTATAATTTGGGCAACGGGGAGCTTAAAAAGTGTCTTTCAATGTTTTAATTAATTTTTTAATAATGCAAAGTAATTAAATCTTAACGTTTTCCTGAATAATTTCGGTATTATTCGTTTTCTCAACTTACAAATTTCGAAGGGGGGAAAAATGATAAACAACAAGCCTTTAAAGCTATACTAATTTTATTTTTGTACAAATCTTCTGCTTTTAATAACTTCTCAAGAAAAACTTAGAAATATTTTGAAACAACGTTTCTTTTAAAATATGACTAATCGTTGTTATAGTTATAGGATTTACTCATGCTCTTTACATGTTCTGTGTACCCTTTATCGATGATATAAAGCAAATTTTATTTTTAAAATCTAGATGCTGTTTGTTTCAGTATTCTGAGATTACCACTTTTTGATGATTCTATCTCATTAAGGGGAGAGACGCGGAAAGATGAGAGCATTTCCAGAATCCTTCGTCATTCAATTTTTTTTTCTCACTTGATATCTTGAAATAATGTGAAAACTATGAGTTTCTAATGTGAATATCGTGTGAATGTGTTTTATATGAATGTTGTGTCGTTTTTGTCCGTATTATTTTAATTCACTTTGAGAATAAAACGAGTTTGTTTTATTGTTAAATATAAAGATCTCTTCCTTTCATCTCCTCTCTCACCCTTATTTTGACGAATTAAACTCGGTAACGCACGTACAAAAGCGCTAAAGATTTTAGAATTCGTTGTTAAACAATGGATAGATCAAGCCTAAAATATTACTAAGTTATGATATTTCGCAATAAAAGATAGAATCATTAAATCCATTAGCTACCACAATCTCTATTTGGGAATTTTACTACTTGACACCAAAAACGTATTTGGTATGCCCGACAGTTTAGTTTCATTCTGTACATATATCAATCATTATTGTGTGCAGCAGAAAGTGTGTATTTTGTGTTTCGTTTCTTTACAACAGACGATCAAATTTGAAATTCATCTGTACTACGTTAAAACGAATCGAATTGTCATATTTGAAGCATTATTTTTTGGTTTTCTTGCTGTAGTGAAATACTGTACATAAATATGTAATTTAGAGCTCTTAGTTATCTGTTTCTTACTCAGTCTTTTGATATTTAATGGTGGTTTTAAAACAATACCCATTTTCAAAAATATAAAATATTCTCAAAACAAAAACATAAATTGAATATAATTATACTCAATATAAATATAATTAATCCGGACCAAAATTTACAAAAAAAAAGCAGTTAATGGCTTAAATAATTTTCAGTCAGATCTAATAAAATCTTATTTTTTCATTCCTCCTTTTTAAATTAATTATAATATGATTATTCATAATCTTCTTAATGTAATAAAGATCGTTGTAATAAAATCATCACAGATTAATTTTACCAAGGCTTGCAATTTTCTTTTTAAAAAAATGTCATTTTTACTGAAATAATTTCTTTGTACATAGTCATCGTACTAAAATTGCTAAATTTTATGATTCACATTCTGATTATACGACAAAGTTGTCGTAATATCCATACTTTTCGCTTGGTCACACTTGCTTAAAGATTTTTTTTCTCGAAAAGGACAAGAAGATAAAAATCAGAATTTCAGTAATCCCAGTTTGCTGCTGATTAGAAGATTTAAGAAGATTTTCAATTTTTATTTCCAGTCAGATTCTTCGTTATCGTGAAGTGACTAACTTCGCCATGCTTGATATTATTCGGTTCCTCTTATCATGGTAAGTTGAAATTCTTATTAAAAGTAATTCGATGAAGCTGTATTATATTTAATGTGCATCTAAATATACATGATTTTATTTTTGGTCACACTGAAATTTAAGTTCTGTAAAGATAAAATTTATATTGCTTTTTTTACCAATATTAAAAGGCGTTTTTTACTTTCTCTTGTCAGTGAACATATAGAACAAAATCTCAAAAACATAACGAAGTTAATAAATGAAATTTAACATTTGATTTTATTATTAGAGCTGTAGATCTGATTTTAATTTTAAACTAAACTTATCCATGTGTTGATTGTCCGTTGATTTGTTCAGTGGTCGGTTTTTTACTAGATAGACAAGGCGTAGACCTACTAGAGGGAGAGAAAACTCTACGTCCTATTGAAATAATGTTTATTTCCTAATTACCAAATAAATAAGTCTGTTTAAAATACAACTTCAATGAAAGTTATGAAATATTTCTTTTATATATATAAAAAAAGATTACTACTTTATCAGAGATTTAACTATAATAATATTACTACTTTATGAAATATAATTGAGCAAATTCATGCGTTTCATTACATTTACTTTGCTAAAAAAATATCGTAAGGATTGTTTTCCACAATATCGTAAATAAGGATGTCAGGCAGTCTGAAATCCTAATAGATAAATAAAAATACATATTTTTACAGTTAATAAAATAAATATGTGAGCATAGGCAGTATAAAACATTAACAGTTTAAAAATTTTAAATCTGTTAAATTAAGTTGACCAAACTCAATTGACCTGCTTAGTAAATGAAACAACTCATAATGTGCATTTTCTAGGATCACAAAGTACATAAATCCGCTACTCATCTTCTATTTATACTTATGTGAATGCGATTACAGAAAAAAAAAGTGCAATTTGATACATAACTTTGCATCCAAATGTAATTTGACCTAATTGATCAAGATGTCCCAAAGTATACGTGTTTCTCTTTGTTGTACTATGAAGTTAAATATAAAATGCTCCGTATTGTGTAAGTCTGCTAGAATGTTGAAAGGTAAACCTTCTCTTAAAATATTTCATTCGGGAGCTCTAGGTTTTGTTATAGATAGAAAGATTTCTAAATAATTATCCGAAAGACCATAAAATTCGTGTCAATAGATTATTATAGTTGTTGTTGAAGCCTTCTTGTTTACTAGTTTGGATTACTGAATGATTTGAAATTTGTAATGGTTCCAATAGTATTATAATTGTGAAAATATAAATGATAAAAGTGTTGAAGACAGAATATTGGAAGATATATGTACATTTATGGTACATCAATAAATCAAATAATATCCATTTTCATAATGTGAGTAAATTATTAGATTTCATAGCACACGTTCCAAACTCAGTCGATTTTTTCTTAAATGAAGCTTTCAAGTTGTATGTGTAAAATTAAAATATATGTGTTATTTTGGAAGAGTGGGGAATACTTGTTTTGTAGTACATTTAGCATGTTATTAAGGCAATTTTGATTCCTGTAGTATGTTTTAATGATCAGTAGGCTTTGACAAAACTGTGGGAATTATTTTCCCTACTATTCCAACAGATAATACTTATATTTTCAACTGAAATAAAAGTAGAAAAGTCTCTCTCAAAAAAAGTCTGGAATTTTATCAAGCGAACAAAACAAAAGTCTGCTTTATAATTTGTTTGTGCAAAATGAAGGGGGAAAAACCCATCTTTTAAACATAACAAAACCAACTCTTAAACGTAAATCAAAGTGAAATTGAGATACTTTAATAGAATGAATTTAATTTTTTCTTGACTCTATGGATGTTTCCATGATTTTTGTATATATATAATGTATATAATTGTAGAAGCTTCTTTGTAGCAGCACCTTACGTCTGCCATGCTATTTTGAAACTTTCAAAATAATACTTTCGTATGAGTGTAAAGCTGAAAAAATTATCGTTAAAGATCATTATTTTATACTTAGACAAAACAGTACATCCAGAATAATAAGATAATAATAGTTTTTTCTTTAGTTTGACTTATTGAGATTAGAAGATGTGTTAAAATTATTTTATAAAACGTATATATATTTTATCCAAGTAGCCTGGACAGTCGATTAATAAAAAATTAAATATTCATATAGCATTAAAATATGTTCAAGATTATCTAAAAAAATCTTATTTCTTTATAAGCTGAATATTTTAGATCAACATATTTCAATTTGACTGAATATTTTAGATCAGATTAAGTCGGACATAATGGATTGCTTTCCTTTTAATGGAATGAATCAGCGCTGATAATGGTTTTCGAAGGATTAGTATTGGATGAGGCAGCAACAATTTCGTTCAGTGTCTTTGTCCAGAAATATTACTGCCGCTTTTCAATTAAGATGCAATTATGAAAAAAACTTGACAGAAAATTTTTATATTCCTATTATAAAGTTTTGCCATATTCTTAAAAAATGTAGAATAGTCAATTAATTAATCGGTAATAGAGGCAAAATACTTCATTTAAATGTGTTAAGAAATATTTTTTGTCATATAATTCCAGTGAATAATTCGTAAGTCCTCAATCGTTAGATTAGCTTTTTCTCAAATGTAATGGATTTTATAACCGTAGTAGAGTGATTAAATTTTTACAGCCTCATTTCCTAGTTTAAAAAAAAACAATTCCAAGCGTTCATACGTGTAAAATGATAAATGAATTATCAAATCCCCATTAAATAATTAGAGAAAATATTACCCCAAAGCTTTCTTGTTTACTTTATAACAAGTATGTTAACGACAAAAAATTGTTTAGGACAGAAGTCGATAAAGTTGTAATAAATTGTGATTATTACGATTTATAAGAGTTTAGGCAGATTCCTATAGGAAGACTATCTATTGCAATGTTTCTTATGACACACTTCGGGATAATGCACATGTGTATAATTTCTTGTCCATGCTATTTGGTAAACAGGATAACTAGAATAATTTTGTTTGAATTTTAACTGGTTTGGAAAATGTTGTTAGAAATGTAAAAAATCTCGGACGAGTTTATACATTAAGTCAAAAGGAGTGGATATGTAGGGGGTTGAAATTTGCATTTCGCTATAACTTCTTTAATATTAAAGATCGATTAATAAATCCAATTAGCCACATTAGTGCCTCTTTAAGACGCTCAACTTTTATTAAAGTTTTTGAATTACTGCAATATCTTAGAAGTTAAAGATTGAAAACTGATTTTCAAACCCTAATTTTGACTGTTTCTAACATCAACAATTTTTGTTGCCAGATAGTAACCCAGATATAAAAGAATCTACCTTTGCCTTCCAACTTTTTTTTTTTTAATTTTCAGAAATTTACTATTTTTTTTCTTTCCAACATAGTGAAAGAAATCTAGTACGCATCTTGATTATTTTCTTTGTCGGCCGATTGAAACCAGAATTTGACATAAAATTAGAATATCAGTAATTAGTTAATATACCTAGATTAATTTATTTAAAGGATTGAGTTTTCGAATGCTCGCGGTTGCATATATGCAAACTAGTATGGGGTTAACCCCATGACGGATTTGGCTCTAATTTTAATGCAAATCTACAATATAACTTTAAGATGTATCTAAAATTTTATTCATCTAGTTCTTCACGTTTTATGCTTATTGGGTACACATATTCTCAAACAGACAGTAAATGGGTATCATTCAAAATTTGACAAAAGATAACTTGGTGCAAATACAATTTACCACATTCCATCTTTCCCAGACTTTTCAAAACGTTTTTGAATTATAGTGTTCAAAGAATAAATTTTTCAGATTCAGCGACCTCTAAAACATGGAGTTCCGACAAAATACATTTGTTTAAATTTTGTGTATTCAAAATATTGGGTTTTTGCACATTAGGAAGTCAAGATACTAAAAAAGGATGGGCATAAGAAGGAATTTACATTAAGAATCCTTTTGTTGCTCGTAGAATAGTTATCTGTGAAAGCGGTGGATATGAAAGATTTTGGATAAAGCAGAAATCAATTTTTGTACCTTTTTACTGCCAAAGAATTGCTTGAGAGTAGCATCTTTGGAAAGAGAGAGATGGTACAAAGCACTAATGAAAATCAAGCATTGCAATTTTATTGACAAAATCTTATTGTTTAGTAGTATGTTTAGTATCATTTTCCTTTTTTTTCTTTCTTTATAAATGGTGTATTTTAACTAAATTAAGTTAAAACTATGATTAAAAGTTTTAATTGATTACTTTTGGCTAATTAAAGCAGTCATTTTTCTGTTTCCTGGTTATGCTTTAATTTAAGCTGTGTTTTAATTCGAATCCATAATTTTGAGCACAAAAAACGGAGGAAAGTTTAAAACACGAGTAAAATCTTTTGTTAGAAAACTTTTTTTAAAGAAATGTATTTAGTAATATATAAAATAAGGATATATTAAATGTATCATTTTAAATTAGGGATATATATACTTCATAAGGATATTTTGATGACTATCAATCGGCAAATATCGAAACAAATTTAATTTGAATGGCTTTGATGGTTTTAATTGCAAGGTAGTCATAAGACATGATCGGGGTTTTTTTCCCGTAGCTGTTTTTCAGAAAGATTAAAGTGATACTGTTTCTCAAAATTATATATTTCATTCTTGTATAAGGCGGATTAGTTGTTTTAATATTAACCAATAAACTCAGTTTTGAAATACGGATTTCGAAATGAATTACATGAATTCGAAATTGAGTTTTGATTCAGCTGCATGGCATGGCTGCATTCAAATGAACAACGATTTCACATTATGTATAAAAAAATTAATGAAATAGATGTATACAAATTTTTGTAACCAAAGAATTCGTTTAGAAAACAATTGATTTGAAATTTGTTTTAACTCATTTCATTTTTAGTTCATTTTGTACCATTTATTCTTTGTGAGATTTCGGTTTTTTCCCCTGGTAAAATGCGTAATAAGAAATAATTATAATAAAAATTCAAAAAGCAAAATTCCACTAAAAAATTTAAATTATCTTCCATATATCTCAAGAATGTTTCGACTTTCATAATATTTAATCATTTGGAAGAATCTTATGAAGCAATTCGAGCAACAATTCATAGATGTAAATCATTTATCTTCTGTTAATCCGTCACACTATTTTAACTTTTTCTTAAGTGTTTTAAATAAAAACGGTTTTGTAACATTTTTTTGTTATTGTATCAAAGAATTTCTGCAAAGCACTTGCCTTGAAGATTTGCCAATAAAAGCCTTAATTTTTACTTTTTCGTCTACTAAATATAAATGAAATACTGTAGTCGCCAAACAAAATTCGACCTTTAGATTTTATAGATTTCAGTCCGAAAAACATATTTTGGGTGTAATATATGCAAGTTAAATTTCAGAAAAGTATTGATCTAGTACAATGACATTTGATATGTAGTCTTATCTAACCGAAGATTTCCGTGCGAATATAGAAACTCTAAAATATAAATAGGTATATGAATGAATCTGGTATACATTCTTATCATAGCGCTGTCGTGCACATTAAATTTGGAAGCGGATTTTCAAATAGAGGGAAGGGACATTTGTTTGTCTATACTATATTCGTATGTACAAAAATATCATAACTCACGAATGCAATTTGCCATGCGTTTATGCTATCAAAATTTAGATCTAATCGATGGAAGGAAAGAAGTAGAAAATGAATATTAAATTTTCTCCGTTACATTACGAAGATTAACCCAAGAAAGAAGATCTAAGGGAAGTGGAGGAGTAAGTTCTGTTCACTATCGTGACTACCATCGGTATACATTAGTTGGCTCCCTATTTCACATCTAAGAATTCGAAGTCGGAATTCACATATATTTGCTATATACTTACTCTAGTGTTCATTGAATTCGACGGCTAGATACGTTGTTATTGTTGAATTCAAGTTTGGAGTGAGGGCCAAACTATCATCTGAATGTCTTTTCTCATCATCTGACTGTAATTCAGAACTCCAAAATGTCAGAAGTATATCTTGCATGACATATGAAAATCATAAAACACTGCAGTCGCATGATGAAAATAGAAACACTTGTCATCTGAAGTGCAGTTGCATATTGTCTAACGTTTGACTGTGTCTTGTTCTTTCCTACAAAATGTGCCAACATTCAGTTGCTATGGGGGATTCCGTACGTATTTCTTGAACTCGAATTAAAGTTATTTGTTTCATTTTGAAGTAAAATATTTTGAAAGCAATTTGTAATTTTGAGCGAAAGTCTGATGATGAAGATGGCATCTCATAAGCTGAGGTTGCCAAGTTTAAATTTCTTTGATTGAATTGAGTCGGAGTATTTAGAGTATACCAGACCAGATCCTTTTACACGGCTGCTGTTTGGTGGAATTGAGTAGGAGGGCTGAAAAGTAAATTCCACCAAACAGCAGCCGTGTAAATGGATCTGGTATACTCTAAATCTATTAGGACTCAATGTCCTCAAGCTGGTGTGGTGGGAAGTGTGGATAGTTCAAAGAGAATGCCAGCCTATCAAAACTTCTAGGAATGTTTACTATAACTAAAAGGAACTGGCAATTATAGTTCAGCTAAATTTCAGTTAAATTATATTTCAGTTCAGTTACAATTAAATTAGAGTTCAATTCATATAATCGTGTATGATTAGTTAGATAAAGGAATGAAACCAAATAGAATATTTTTCTATGAAAAATTTACAACAATGCTCAGCTTAGTTTCAAATAACCGAAGTTGATATTAATTTTATAACTTATATAAAATAAACTTTTTCCATATCTTTATTTTTAAAATTTGCTCTTAATAATATGTTGGAGATAACGTGAGCATAAAATAATTTAATTTAGTCACAGCGCGTCAGTGCATAAATGGGGTAACTAAAACAATGAAAAATATTAATGTAAATATACTTTAAAAATATTAAAAATTTTATTAAAACTAGAATGCGAAGATAAAATTGTTATTTCAAATGGTGTTTTGTCAGAAGTGTGCGAGCTTAACTACTTTCACTAGGGCTCAGTATTCATAATTCCTCGATTCTTCTGTCTAAAGTTTTCATTTGAGTTTCCCCTCCCTTAGACTTAGGGTCTTGTCTGGATACCGAGGAATCGTTTATTCTCGCTGCTTAAGCGTATGTCTTTGGCAAGTACCATATGGCTTTACAACCTCTTTATTTGAACTAAGTGTAATTTTATTCATAATTTAAAGCATTAAATTAATTTGAGGTGTGTATTACTTTTGCCTTACCAGAATGATGTTTCTCAATAAAAAGAGTAATAATTTCCTATGTTTTTCAGCATTCTTACTTCACTGGAGGGTCGTTCTTTGTTGTTTCTACTATTTCTTCTCTTGATCAAATCTCCTCCACTTTTTTTTTTTTTTTTTTGCTGTGACACAGAATGAAAATTTGTAAAGTTTTCAGAAGCTCTGGCGTAATTCTTTCATCAGGTCACCGATGTCGTTTTTATCCACCTATAGATCCGTAATCCTGGCCAGACAAAATCTTGTCAATTAAGTCTCCACAGAACTTCGAAGACCCTTGGATTCGCATTCGAAAATGCTGGCAGACAAAGGATTCCATGAGGATATAAGGATTCTCTTCAAACCAAGGCAACCCAATGTGTGATATCAAAATGTTTCCAAAATATCAATAAGAAACTATTCAATACTTTTACTTAATTGTTTATTTAAAATTTAAAATTTTGTTATTCAATTCACGTGCCAGTTACGTCATTGCATGCGAAAAGTTTAAGTTTTTTATTGTCTTTTTTCCATGGGATAAAATATTCAAAAGATATTAACATTTGCTTTAAAAATAAATCTTATTTTCCACTCACGGTGAAAGGTCAATTCAAGCATGAAATTCGTGATGAATTTAGTTTCAATGACAAAAATTATGCTACCTATGGTTTTATTGCATCGTATATAAAAGTTTTTAACGTGACGTAAATAAATGTAACGAAAAGAAACCAGAAGTTTCGGTTTCGTTTAGTTGATGAATGTCATAAGGAGCATAAAATTTTGCTTTGATTAAATCCCATTTTTCAAATTTTTTTCTTAAACTCATTCAACGGTGAACATTAAGATTCTTTTCTTAAGAAAAAGACATAAATTCTAGAATATTTTTTTTTTCCCAATTGAGTGATGAGGACTACATTCTCGAGTAGATTTCGAACATCAAAGGGGAAAAGGAAAAAAAAGAACAAAGAAATAATGGAACATTCCAGCGTTTTATGTTTTACGTGTTTGTCGGAAAATCGACTCTTAAGCCACTCATATCTAATTTATGCACGACCGAAATATTTCTGCTGTTTTTTTAGCAGAGGACTTGGAACCTTATCACGTACATTTCTGACGTCACGAAAAACAGAAACACACTGAAAAGTCAGATTTATTTTATCTTCGGGCGTTCAACGTGAACGCCAAAACTGAGTTTTAGTGTAGAAATTAGTCTTGCTATTGTAAAAATAATCTGGCCATGGAAAAAATGTCTTTGTTGTGTGGGAAGTTAATGGACAAGTGGTTTATTATAGCGAAGCAACTTTCAGAGATAATTGAACGGAATCGTGAAACAAGGTAATTTTTACAAAATATTTCAATGAAGGATTTTTGTAAATTAAAGAAAGATCTATTAACAAACTTGATACCTCATATTTACCTTATATAATTTTATTTGCGTTTAAATAACTTTTAAGATTATATCTGTATTAATAATAAAGTAGTATGTGAGTTGCAAGGAACAGACCGATAGATCTAAAGTTATTCAATTTAGATCTTTAAAGAAAAAATGGACGCCTAGAAGGGCTTTTTTTAGTGTTAAGAAATTAAAACTAAGAGAAATTTTGAAGCGCCCCCCCCCCTCGCAACATAATTAATACAAATATATAACAAAAATTTATTTCACCTCAACTTGAAATTCAAGGAATTATTTTTTCAATGTTATCAATTTAATTGCCGTGTATTTTTTGCTTATTTTAATTAATTTTTAAATGCATTATTATTTTACTACAATATACTGCTTGCTTTTAAAAAATAATAATTTTATTATAAGTAATATAATTATTATGCTACTTTTAATTCTGTGCTCCGAGGCAAATTTTACATTCTTTGGTGCAGGTAAAAAAAGTAATTCCGGAATACATTGGTTGGTTCCCAATAACATAAAAGTAATATTCTCGACCAGATTATAATCTGTAAACTTATCTGTGTTTTGCCTTGTAGAACATTTAACACTTCACCGTCCCAGCCTGATAATTTAATGCTTTTATCGTTTTGAATGGATCAGGAATTTCAAGGTCATATTTTCATTATCCTTATTGGTAATCTTTACTAGTTCACTGGGCAGAATAATCAGTGGTTTATCTTCTGTTCAAGCATTTAACTTATGAGGATTATCTAAATATCTCATATGGTATCTCTCATTTTTTCATTTCAAGATCTATAGGCATTTAAATTTTTAATTTGCGTATTTTATCTTATATGAAAAGACTAAAATTTAGTTTCTCTTGAACATTACACTTTTACTGGGCAATATTATATTATAATCACAAATATTTAATAATACATTATAATCACAAATATTTAATAATATAATCACAAACAATAATATGCCCGATTATCAGAGCTGAATTATCAACTATGTAGCTTCCTAGGAACCCCAAAGACTACAGAATATTCTATTGTGTTTTCATAATAAGTTTCATGCGCTCAAATTTATGTAAATTAAAATCCAGAAATTATTTACTCTTAAGAGTATTGCAATTACTTCATGTTTCTACAGTCGCTTACACAACAGCAGGCTTTTGAAATTGGTTGACGGACACACAAATCACTAGCCCTGACCTATTTTGTGTTTAATGCTTTAGAATGTAGCTAGCAATAATTTTTTTTCAATATTTTGTTTAAATTTGTTTTTAAATTTTTTGACTATTTTACTGTCATTTTTAATTTAATTTTGACTAATATACCGGTCATTTGAATCTGGTATTCTATGAAGGTAACCATCAATGAAATATTTTATTAAATTAAATTAGTCTTGATAGTTTTTTAAAATCTACTTAAATGAATATTAAACAATTTAAAAATTAATTCCTGATTTTAGATCTTGAATAGGAAGAAGAGATTCTGAAACTAGTATTACCTGAGAATATATGCAGAGCTGAATTCGGCCTTTCCAACCATGTATACTTAACTCATAGGAACTTCATGACAAAGTTGCCTCAAATAATACGAAAATTTTCACAAAAACGTACTTACTGCCATTAATTAGCTTCTTTACTATCATTATTAGGGTTGATTACATCGAAAACATATTCAATTAATTACAAGGCACTTTCTAAAGTGTAGAAGAAACTTTCCTATGAAGTAGCTCTGAAAAAAAAAACATCTATTATAAAATTAAACGAAAAGCTCTATTTTTAACTTATGTATCAAAATCAAATTTAGTGCCATTTATATCTGAGTCGCAGTGGTCTGTTGGTTCGATATCCAGTCGGCATCGGGGATTCGAGGTCTAATTGCACAGAGAAAAGTAATCAGGAGCTAACTTTATTAAATTAATCCTACTTAAATGTGGTATAAAAGTTTAAAGAATTGTGCGTAAGATCTGATATTTATTTATACCATCTGATATATATTTATACCATTTGATCACGATTGCAAGTTGCGAATCCCTATTTCTCTTGGTTTTGATATTAAGAATTGGCCATGCCTGCTTTCTGTATCAGATTACAGAATTTTCGATATTTAAATATGCATGCTCTGGAAATCAAAATATTTAATAAATCGGATAATCCTTATGCTCACATATAGATTGAAATAAAAATAAGTGACTCATAAACATTCGGTAAACGGCATCTTTGGAAGTTTCGAATAGAAAATTTAATTGTTTAAACTTTTAAAGAAAATGCTCTTATCCATATTCTTTGGCAAAACAATTTAGATCATGTTAGAAATGAGCATGTTTTAACAATATTATTTTGTAAATACTTCACGAGGAAACCTAACAATCGCAATTCTTTCTTCACGGATTCTCGATATTTATTACATTCGAACCAAGTTCACTTTTTTAAATGAATTAACTTTTGTAATCACATAAATACGAAATCATTGAATTTCTAAATACAGTTGGTAATATATATACATCAATCAAATGTTGAAAACGACGAATTCAGATTTTCTATTTTATTATTTGACTTATAAAATTTCGCTTAACGTACTGTACGCCACGATCAAATGAGTAAAATTTCCTAGCGAGTTTCAACATTTTTTTTTTTATTTGCATTCATTTGACATCAAACATGTAGTGTGATATTTGATTTGGTTTTTTACTTTTATCACTTTTTTTTAATGTCATTCACGTATGAGCGACATGGTATTCGCTTATTTTATTACTTTGTCTGCCAAAACCAAACTTAAAAGATGCAAGTCGGAATATCACATACCCATATAAAATGCACTGTAGTGCCGCTCATGTTAAAGTGTCGTGGTTATGAAAATGAAAATGCCTGGTGGGCGCATGTATGCGATGCGAGGGAAATGTTGCAATCTCAGATATGAAAGGTTAACACTATCTAATACGACATGATAAGCAGGGCGTTAATCTTTTATTTTTTGTCATAATTAATATAAATTAGAATTGTAGTCAAAAATATAGATCACTTTTAGTATTATTATTCCTATCAAATGAAAATATCTTAAACATTTCAAACAATTTCTTTTTTTTTTTCTTCGGGTTTTTCAATTAAAATTTGGATCATTCTTTAAAAATTTAACTGGGATTAGTAAATTCTTGACGTTTATTAAAACCCAATTGATACTATGTGTAATTCTTCGAGAACCTAAGACATTGTTTAAAAAAAATGCTTTGGTGCAAATGCTTTTCTCTTTCGCAAAGGAACTAGCATTTTAAACTTTAAAAAATTAAATGTTAAAAAAGAATTTATTTTATGACATTTTATTTTGAAATATTTTGGCCAATTCATTTCAATTTCATTCGGTTAACTCCGTTTATAACAGCTATTTTTAACAAATTTATATTATACCATCTAAAGAGAGTTATTTAATGACGTTGGCCCCATTTCTAATAACTAGTTTATATTTAACCCTGCACTGGTCGCGCGGATTACAATAGTGACTTTAAGTGAGTTTGATGTTTAAAAGATAATTAAGAAGAAGTGCCTTGTTATGTTTAAAGTTGATTAAAGAATGTTGATTAATTATTTTGGAGTTTTATTTTGATTTGAAAATAGACTACAATTGTAATCCGCGCGACCTTTTACGTGACTTTATAGAGCGCGACCGGTGCAGGGTTAATTAACAAAACTATAATCAACAAAATCATAATAAATATCTCGTTCTTAATAAACATAACAAAATAATAAATATAATTAACAAAATTAGAATAAAATATCGAGAACTAGCCGACAGGAAATAAAAATTAATCAAACGCATCTATAAAAAAGAGATGCAGTGAATCACTAGGAATTTTTAAAGCATTTTTTTTAACCTTGAAACTGACTTTTAAAAGAAAAATATCTATTATAAACTTTGAAAGTTCTTAAAAATTATAGAACAAGCTCATAATTTCATTTACGAATATAATTCTGGGATGATGTGTTTTTTATTTAACTATTCACTGCACTTTTGGAAAATAATTCCATGAAGAAAATGAAACAATGTTCAAGAATTGGTAAACTATTATTAAGTTTACTTGTTAATTTTTTTTACTCATAAATATTACCCAAACTGATTCAAATTTCTAAATATTATTTATTTTGGAAACTTTTATCTGAAGGGGAAAAAAAATGTGTCTCTCAGCTTAAATGACGAGAGAACAGAAGATGCTGAAGACAGCACTTTTGTCAAAACCATTTCCGGTCGCATGCCTGCCTTCGTTCAAATTACTTTTGTGCCATTTTTAGCAACCATTCTTCTGGGTGAAAAATGGAAAGTAGAAATGGGGAAACTGCAATTTATCATGACTTCCGATTCGGAAATTTTTTCTGAAACAGCAGTCTACATTAAAAAAATGATTTATATGTTAAAACTATACACGGATATATGATATATAACATCATATAATATATATTTCAGCAGAAACCGAATGCATGGCCAAATAGAAGAAACTTTTGAAATTTTTTTTCTATTTATTTCATTTCAAGAGGCATGATTTACAAAAAAAGGAGAAATACGTCAGTCTAAATCTCGATATAACAGCAGAAGAGAGCGAAAATTTCCCCTTCAGTTATCTTACTATGGGATTTTGACAGTGATTTCCATGGCACATTTCAATTTAAACAAGGGAATTTAGGTACATTTAAAAGAATATTGTAAGCATAAAGGAATACCTTTATCCCTTCACTCGGAGTTTAGGAAAACGTTGCAGTGAGCAGTTTCATCAGACAAGTGAAAAATAATAATTGAATATCGATGAGGGGGCCACGGTGGGCTGGTGGTAAGGTCTCGGCTGTGGAACCGGAGGGTTTCAAGTTCGAGACTCGATTCCACCGAAGAACCATCGTGTGAGGGGGTCTCTTGCACGTTAAATTTGTCAGGCCAAACGTCCTCCCTCTGATATGGTGTGGTATAGAGAGGGGGGGGGCAGTTCAGGTGTTGTCTACGTCATCTGACCATGGTTCAAAATTTACGAGGTCAGTCCCAAAATAGCCCTCGTGTTGCTTTAAACGGGTCGTTAATATAACTAAACTAAACGAATATCAATAATGATTTTTTTTTTTTTTATAAAAAAAGAGGATGCCTCAAAATTAGTAAAAGTATAATTATTGCTACAAGGAGTAATTAGAAACTGTATTAAGCACCAATATTAAAATTGTCCTTTGCATTATTATAAAAGGAAATATTATTCAACACCGAAAAAAAATACTCCATTTTACTCAGGAATTCTCAGCCAAAGACACATAAAGGATCCTATTGCAGTCCATGTAAAACACTTGTTCTTTTTTTGAAAGTGATATCAGTACCTTATTAACAATTTAACTCTGAAAAGTATAAATGAATATGAAGCAATGTGTTTCTGTAAATACAGGCAGGAACGATTTTAAAATTGTTAACATATTTTTAACTTTAATTCCAACGATTTTGTTATAAAAATATTATTTGTTAAATTGCTTTATATGATAGTATTTGCTGCTAGTAAGAATGTAAGGTAAAAAAATAGAAAGTTCAAAAGCATGTGTAAATATAATATTATAAGCAAAGTCATGACCAAATAGAGAAGACGCTTTGAATTTTTGAACCCATTATGCTCCATCCCGGGAAGCATAATTTATGCACAAGAAACAAGGGCGAATCGACTCCCTTTTACAGTGCGACAGAAAAATAGAACTTAAAAGAAGTGAAAATATTTCCCCCCAAATTATTTATACTATTTGATTTTGATAGGGATTTTTTTACACGTGTCGATTTAGATTAGGGAAATATAGGGATCTTTTAAAAGGAATTCATTTAGGTTGATAATTTGTTATCCCTTCATTTGGAGATTGTGAAAGAGCAGCATTCAGCAATTTTAGATCTTCTGTTGAATTAATTAAATGGAAAAAGTGGAATTGGATCAGGAAATAAGAGGACCTTTTGGAATTAATTTAATATGGGCTAATTAAAACTTTGGGGATAAATAACGTTACACTTTAAAATATATTATATTATTATATATAATAACAGTATCGGGCAAAGGAACAATTCATGTTGTAATACCCAGTACATTTCATATTATGTGTCATAGTAAGAGGAAAAACTTGTATAGCCGTATTCCTAATATTTCAATCAAATTGAGCAATATTGTATGTGAGCGATGGTTTTTTTTAATGTATTTGCTGCTTCACGATGCACAGTAACACTTGGCTAGTTTGCTGGAATAACATATAAGAAAAACGAAGGGATTAGACAATGGGGAACATGCAATTAATTAGTTCAGCATTTCTAAGGTGCCAATCTGAAATAAATAATAATAAATAAATAATGGGTGTCTTTTTCAACGAGGTGTTTTTGATTAAAGCCTTGTGTAAAAGAAAGAGGGAAGAGCTTGTACAAAAGAATAAATCAGAAAATTCTTTTTTGAAATATCTAAAAATCATTAGCAATAATTTTCTTTAAAAATATAGCGCTAAGATCAGCGAGGAGAGGGGGAGATTAAGAAGTGATATTCCCGTTATCCCGATTTGTTTCCTTAATCGATAAATTGAAAAGAAAAAGGAAAGAAAGAAGAAAAATCTCTAGTGATCCCTGGCAAAAAATTTTCACTTATTCTCTCGTAAAAATATTTCCCCTCGCAAATGAGAGGGAAAGCAAAGCGGATTTTGCGCAAGGCTGTGAGCACTTCTGTCAATCAGTTAGACCAGTGGTCGGCAAACTTATTAGCCAAATATGAGCATTACAACAATTTTTTAAAAAACTGGGAGCCAAATCTGCTTGTTTAGTAAACTTTTATTACACTAATTAAAGCTAAATTTCATACTTAATAAATATTTATTAATGCGAACAATGTGCTTGCATTTCCTTGGAATGTTTGAGTAAATCAGGCTTGTATGTTGTTGTTTTTTAATTTGATGACTTTTCAGTTTACTCTTGATAATGTTCATGCTTGAAAAAGATTTTTCGCATATATATGTAGAACCGAAAAGGGAAATAACATCAAACGCGAGCTTTTTCAGCTGATCGTAAAAATCAGGAATACTATTCCAAGCGTTGAAAATGATCATGTCTTCCTTCTCCACGTTATTCAAGCTTGTGTTGTGAACTAAGATCACATTTTTTCTTCTCCAAAATTTCCAATTCAACAAAAAGACTTTTGAATTTAAAGCGCCATATCTCCTTGTTTTTTTAAGCAATTCCAGCAATTGTATTTCAAAGCTACCAATGTCAATTTCAAAAGGATAAAATTTCAACTCGGTTATCGTAGCATTAAGAGGATTTTTAACAAAGGCTAAAGTTGCTCTGCTGTTTTTAAATTCCTGAAACCTGCTGATAAATTCTTCCCACATATTTAAAATTGTTTTAAAATGGTTTTTATCAATAGTAGAGGAATTATTTTCTTGGCAATACTTCAGCAGGCTCTTAAAGTGAAGTAATGTTTCCCTTTCAAAATTCTGAGCAAAAATGGATAATTCGTTTTCGAATGTTTTTACTTCTTCTAACATCGAAAAAATTAAGTTTCCTTACCCTTGTAGTTTACGATTAAGCTGATTTAAATGAGACGTAACGTCTAACATGAAATAAAAGTTTTGGATCCACTGATCGTCTGTTTGTTCTAGATAGTGAACGCTATTCTCAAGGAGAAATGCTTTTATTTCCAGAAAAAGGAAAGCGAAACGTTTTAAAACGTTCCCTCTTGATAACCAACGTACTTTGTTATGAAACAGAAGATCAGCGTTCTCACTCTCCATTTCAAATAAAAATTCTTTGAATTGGCGATGATTAAGAGCTTTAGCTAAAATGGAGTTGATAATGGTAATCACTAATTTCATAACTTTACAAATTTCATTAGGAAATGTTTGCGCACAAAGCGCTTCCTGGTGAATGATACAATGGTAAACAAGTATCACGTGATTAATTTTTTTCTTTCAAAATTGCAACAAACCCTTTTCTTACGCTGGTCATACTTTTGGTCTTATCTGTTGAACGCGACACAATTTTATCAAGGGGAATATGATGTTTATCCATACACTAAATTACAACATTTGCGATATTTTCTCCACGCGTCTGACCTTTAAGTGGCAATAATCCTAAAAGTTCTTCTTTAGGGCCTGAATGAGACATAAATCTTACAAAAAGTGAAACTTGCGCTGTATCATTTAGGTCACAAGACTCGTCAGCTGCTATTGATAAATCCGAAACCAATTTCAGACCTTCGATGTGCTGGGTGGTTATATTCGAACACATTTTAATTATTCTATCTTTAATGGTTTTAGCAGACAATGGTAACTCTTTAATTTTTTCAGAATATCTATTTTGTTCTTAAAATCCTGAAATAGCTCTTCGGATGCATTTATAAAACAATTTTTTATGTATTCGCCATCTGTGTACGTTTTCTCCCTCTTAGCAATCTCTTGGCTAAAAACAAACCATATTAATATTGCAGGAAGATTGCATCCAGTTATTAAACACAGAAGTTGATGACTCTTGACTCTTCCGAAGTTCCTCAACTGCTTTCTTCCTTGCATCGCCGGTAGGATATTTAGTGCTAAATGACGCGTGCTTTCTTGTGAAGTGTCTCTCTAAATTAGACTTCCTGTTATGCGCTTGTTATGCTATTCTTGTTATGCGAGCATGTCGGAAATCCAATCAAGTTTTGAATAAACGCAAAGTTCTCGGTCCACTCAACTTTAAATTCGCGGTTTTCATCTTCCGTTTTTCTTTGCTTTTTTTTCTTTCGTAGCTATGTTAATTAGGGTGTCTATAAAAATATTTCAAAAAAAAATAATACAAATTTTAAAAAAATCTTTTAAAAAATACAATTTTGTTAATATATGAGCCGTTCAGTGCGCATTGATTTATTCCATTTTTTTAAACATTTTAAATTTAAGTGTTAAAGCATTTGGTATGGACATAACTTTTTATATTTATAATAATTTAAGATTTTTCAAAAAATGGAGTTAATCAATGTGTGCACTGAACGGCTTATATATACGGCTCATAGCACTAAAAAGAAGAAAAAAAATTCCCATCATCAGAATAACAAAACTTTTAATATGACCAAAAATGGAAGAAAACTTCCAACATTTGGACAAACAGAAGTTACCGATAAATCGATTACAAATTTTGAACCGGAACCACAAACATACATAGCAGGTGTAATCTAATTGTATAAAAATACTTGTAAGATGTGCAGCTTGATTGAAAAATACAACTTTTTAATAAGACAGGACAACGGCAGACACGGTAGATAAGACAAAATTGTTCACACTGCAACTGCTGGTCTGTGATGTTAATTTGTACCCACTACTTTAGAAAAAGTATGCGCGCGCATGTTTGTGGTACACGGAGAAAAATTTCTTACAAAAATTCCCATTGACGAGTGCAAGTAACGAATAATGAAATTTTTCCTATGCGGTTTTTAAATTTTTTCTGTGCTTTCTGTCAAAAATTATAATGTTTCTATTAAAAATTCTTATTAGATCAATAAGAAAAATTTCATTATTCGTTACTTGCACTCGCTTTCTGTGACGAGCATGGGAATTTTTGCAAGAAATTTTTACGCCGAAAACATACGAACAATTTCAGCCGGTACTTGTACATGGTTTTTGTTTACGTTTATGAAAACTAATAAAATTAAACTCGATGTTCGTAACGTATTTTTACAACAATATAAAATTTTAATTACCTATCTATCTTCTAACTTAAACAAAAAAATTATACATATTCTCGATTTATAGAAAAAAATTAATTTATCAAAATAAGATGTAATTATTTTTTTACCAATTTTTTTTAATGAAAATATTATTGCGCCTTCCATGGATATTTGTGCCAGAGCCACACTTACGGAGCCAAAAAGCCACATGCGGCTCTGGAGCCGCACTTAGCCTACCACTGAGTTAGACTATGAGTGCCTATAAGTCAAGGAGTTACTTCCTCGTAAGAGTTTTGAGTCCCTAAGTATATATACCAAATTTCATTTTCTTAATACATACTAAATTTCATACTAAAGATCACATATTAAATTTCCTTTTCCATATAATTTTAAATTTAAATAGTTACATTTTTGAATAATCTTGTTTATTTGTTCACGAAATTATAGGTCGACAGACTGTCAATCTTTTTTGCCAGTTTAATTCACAATTTAATAACGATCTGTCAGCGAAATATAACGATCTTCAATAATCCAGAAAAAAAAATCTAATGTATCTTTCCAAAGTATAAAAAGGAGGAATAACTTTTGAAGAAAACGAATTCGAAATTTTTCATGTTTTTCATCTCAAATATTTAATACGATTTAAATAAACAGCATTTGCGTATTAACCGTATACCAGTGATTAATCGTCAAAGATGTTGTGTTATATCTAAAATTTAATGTTTCAAAAATGACACGTTTAAATATACAAGTATCAAAGAAATTTGAATCTCCATTTGTGACATAGACAGATTCCCTTAGTGTTTTTATAACATTAAGAAACTCGCCTCTTGACAAATAAAATTACAAAAGGAAAAAAAAAGAACTAAAAATTATGATAATCACATTGGCGTATTATTTTTAGTTTGGTTTTTAAAAGCAATTAGATTTTGAATTTCAACCCTATTAGGTTAAAGTTGTATAAATTCTTCTGAGGATTTATATAAAATTCGTATTAAAGGAATATTAGAATAGGAATATATTCCTTGGTACTAAAGGAATGAAATGATAAAAGAAAAATCGATTCATTTTATTAATCCTTTTTATGCTTATAATTGATTTTAAGTTTCTCGCAATTTTTTTTGTTTAGAATGGAATAATCATCATTATTTTTTAAATTACAGAATTGTTGAATGAATATTTCAAATGATATATGAAAGAACCAACCTTATATTTACTCTCTTTCACTATATACTAATTAATAATCTTTGAATTATATTTATGTTTAGAGCTCAGGCCTAACTCTTTTATTAATAAACTTTTTACTTCTTGGTTAAATCGTTTTAATTTTTATTATTTACATTACTAAAGGTGATTATAATGCAATTTTTTAACAAAATTTACGGAACTTTGCTTGTAGTTACTTTCATGTGCTTGAGGTTATATTGTTACGGAAAACAATATAATATATTCAAGTAAGATAAGAGTTCGGCAAGATGTACGACAGAGAGCGGTGCTTTATTTCACAAGAAAACCCGAACGCGGATAGTGGAAGGGTGGATAAGACAGCATTTACAGAAATCAACAAAAGACAAAGAGAAAATTATTGTTAGAGTTTCGCTCTCATAATGCTCTCTCTGCTTTTAATACTACAAAGAGAAAATTCTCTCGACTCATCGAGAACCTTTTTTTAAAAAAGTCTCAAGGCTAGCCATTGAATCTTTTAAAAGGATCCTTGCATCTGGAGTCCTAATAGAAATATGGGCATAATTCTTGTACTTTATTGAACTTTTATTATTGTAGCTAAAAGAGTTAAATCCGTTTTCGAAGCCGATGTTTTCTGGTTATTCATTGCATATCCATTAAAATACTTGTAAGTCTTTATTATGACACCAACTGCGCAGAAAAGCAATATTACAAATTCTAAACGATATACATTCTGAAAATTTTATTTTTCAAGAGATTCAGAGGAGAATAATAAAACACATGACCGTAAGATCTGTAATTAATCGAATCTTCTTTGTAGGACATGAATCATAGGAAATGATACGCTGCTTAGCTGGTGTATCTGTTTAATATCGTTCTACTAGTTAATTTCACAAGATTATTTTACAGTCATCCTGTAGAAGGAATTTTCAATAATAAAAATTTCCTACCATGTCATATCAAATACTATCTTTATTTTTTTTAACAATTCATTCAACAATCGGAATTAAATTCATCTTTCCATTACTTAACGGAATATTTACAAAATTTTGGACTCAATATTATTACTATGAAAATTTACGTATATTAATTTCGACCCAAAACTGTTTTTTGACCCTCCGGAATTTTGATTAGAATAATTATGGAAGAAATTAAATTATTTTTTTATAAGGGAGATTATAAAATAATAAGCAATTCTATTAAGAAAACCTCGTCTATATATATATACACTGAAGTGACAAAAGTCATGGGATGACTGTTAATATCGTGTCGGTCCTCCTTTTGAACGGCGAAGTGCAACAACTCGACGTGTCATGGAGTCCACAAGTCGTTGGAAGTCCTCTGCAGGAATATTGAGCCATGCTGTCTGTATAGACGTCCATAATTGTGAAAGTGTGGATGGTGCAGGAGTTTGGGCACGAACGGACCTTTCGATGATGTCCCATAAGTGCTCGATGGCATTCATATCGGGTGATCTAGGTGGAAAGATCATGCGCTGGAATTATCCGGAATTTCTTCAAACCAATCGCGAACAGTTCTAGCCCGGTGACATGGCGCATTGTCATCCATAAAAATCCCATCGTTGTGTGTGTCCGTGAAGTCCATGAATGGCTGCAAGTGATCTGCAAGCAGCTGAACATAACCATTTCCAGTCAATGATCGGTTCAGTTGCACCAGAGGACCGAGTCCATGCCATGTAAAAACCGCCCACACCATTATACAGCCACCACCAGCTTGAACAGTGCCTTGCTGACAGTTTGGGTCCATGGCTTCGTGGAGTCTGCGCCACCCTCGAACTCTACCATCAGCTCGTAACAACTAAAATCGTGACTCATCTGACCACGCCACGGTTTTCCACTGGTCTAGGGACCAGTCGATATGCTCACGAGTCCAGGAGAGTCGCTGCAGGCGATGTCGTGCTGTCAGTAAAGGCACTCGAGTCGGTCTTCTGCTGTCATAGCCCAAGGAAGACAAATTTCGCCGCACAGTCCTATCGGACACGTCCCTCGTACGTCCCACATTGATTCCTGCAGTTATTTGACGAAGTGTTGCGCGTCTATTAACATTGACCATTCTACACAGACGTCGGCGGTCTCGGTCGTTAAGTGCAGGTGGTTGCCCACTGCGCTGTCCATGATAGGATGTGATGCCTGAAATTTCATACTCTCGGCACACTCTTGATACTGTGGATCTCGGAATGTTGAATTCACTCACGATATCCGCAATGGAATGACCCATGCGTCTAGCTCCAACTAACATTCCACGTTCAAAGTCTGTTAATTCTCGTCGTGCCGCCATAAATCACGTAAAACCTGTTCACATGAATAACTTGAACACAAATGAAAGCTCTGGAAAACGAACTGCGCATTTATACGTTTTCGCTGCGATACTACTGCCATCTGTATATTTACATATTGCTCTCCCATGACATATATAGACGAAGTTTTCTTAATAGAATTACTTATTATATATATGCACTTTTAGTGATATGTAATTAAGAACACATAATAACATATTTTCTCTTTCTGTTTTTACAGATGCGTAGAGAACCATTTAGTATTTTTTAGATCAACATTTATTACACTAATATTAACTTATACTGATATCTCAGTAATATTTTCTGTGACTCTGTTTTTAATTTCTATAATATAAAGTCTGGAAGTATGCTATTATTTTCAAAAATTATTATTATTATCTCAATGAAAATATAAACTATATGCAAGAATTTTCTGAAAATGCCTCAAATGTATGATGTTTCTCCGAAGAATATTTAAGTAGGACCAAACTGTAAAATTATATAATTTACGAAGAATACCCTTCGTTTAATTAGAGGCTGTACTTTTCCTTTCAAGATTGATAACAAATATATCAATTTTAACGGCATATGAAAAATTATTTCTCGTTTTTGAAATGCAAAAAAGGATTTCTGGATTTCATATGGAACTGAAATAGAGCTGCCTTATATAATTGATATTTGTATGTTAGCGATTTAAAGTCGATCCATATTTGAAAACTTGAAAAATGCCAAAAATAACCTCATGTTAAAAGTCTGCGGTATTCCGGATATACTGTTAATTTTATTATTGTAGTAATAGTAGCAAAATAAATAAATTTAAAAAAAAACAGAAGAAAAAATATTTAAGTTTTTTAAAGGATTTCAATTGAAAAATTTTATAGAATTTTTTAAGTATTTTTTTTTTTTTTTTTATAAAAATAGTGTAAAGGAGAACCTATTCGAAGTTTATCTATATGTTTTAAATTTGAATAATTTAGAAATAAAGTTACCGAAATTTGTAAAATCGTTTTTATTTCGAAATTGGAAAGTGAAAACATGCATATTGATATTCATTTAAAAAATATATATTATTTGTTTACTTGCTACACTAAACAACGAAAATTTTTTACTACGTGGATAACATAGCTAAAATAAAATTTTACAGTGTTATAATTAAAATAATGATTACAGTAAAATTTTTTATTATTTTACATACAGTTTAACAAGCTTAGGAATTTAATGAACTCTAATTAGCAAGTAAAAATGCAATTTTGCTATTCCTTGTGAGGCTCGTCGAAAAGGGAATCAATAGCCTTAGGTAATAAGAATATTAAGGAAATTTTGAACATGTGCATGGGAGAGCGCATGCCATTGCATTTTCTTGGGGGCTTGGCAGGGTAGTTACGTAATTAGTACTTTTGAATAAATGGAGTTTTTTTTGCATAGTATATTGTTTGTTGATAAAAAGCAAGCTTTTGTTTTCTTTCGCTTCGATTTTTTTTAAATCTTAGCTGCAATTCTTCCTTTTCTTATGATTTAGAACACTAAGAAGACATTAAGTTTTAACTTTCAGCCTAATACTAATTAATAAATATTACACACATTTATTTTTCTAAAAAACTGTTTTAACTCAGAAACCTCGAAATAGTAATGATTTAAAAAATTAATTCGATTATTGTGTTGTTATTTTGAGCATTTAAGTTTAGAATTCATTTATATAAGATAACAAATAATAGTACATTTTCTGTATTTTTAAATATATAAATGCTCCTAATAATCATTCCAATTTTTTATACATCCGCTCTTTCTCCAATATCCTTATGCAACAATGTAATTTCCCATGTTTCCTATCCACAAAATCATAAATCACTGCTTTTCCTTATAATCCTCATTTTGGGTGCATTGCGTATCACGTATCACATCCAAAAAGATTGATGGAGGAGAAAAAAACAGATTTTAATTTTTTGGCTCGCGTAATGAAAGTTTGCGCCTTGCCTTTATGACTTTTTTATCGATTGTTGCATGCATGGCCGCCCCAAATAAGTTTTAACAGTTGTACTCGCTCCGAAAAATCACATTCTTTATTGGCACCTTAACCAAGAAATTCTGAATGCTTTTGTCTTCCAAATTGTAATGTTTTCTACTGGCGTCTATCCAAATTTTACCTGAAGTGTACCAGTGCATCTACATCAAATCGTTCGTGGTTGGGCTTTCAACTTGTGGAAATTACATCCCTATAAAAAATGCATCCGACTTCTTGTGGTCTTTGCCTCTACATTAAAATGCTTCAACTTCACAGTGGTGACATAGCTAAAGAATGGTAAGATACTGAAATCAAGATAAAAATATCTTTACTCACTCATGTCCATGAAGAGAATTTCTTTTTACGATACTACTAGGGATCGATAATCTAGTAGCCCCACTTGCCGTCTGCTAGAATGGGTTTATGCGCATTGTGGTAGCTGCGAAAGGGCATATAGTAAAAGCGCTAATTCCGCTACCGTCCGAGTAGCATATTTTGGGATACTTATTTCAAAATCGAATTTAAAAAATTGATACCTTAAATTTTATTTTTCATAATGAAAGAGAGTTTTCAGCAATGGTGGAATGGCGACAGTAATGACCGGTAAGTGGAGAAGTTTTGGTTTCAAGATGCTAGCGTGAAAACAATGTGTTGATCATGTACCCACCGGCTTCCAGTATTACGTATGTTGCATGTTATTTATAGCTAATTCTGTATCGGTTAATTCCGTATTTATTGTGTTTTTTTGAAAACAAAAGCATTTAACGCATAGCATGTGTTGTTTTTTCCAGCCTGAAACACGTGAAAATGGTCGTTCCGACCATTGTCATGTTCGGAGTTGTGCCTCAGTATTTTTTCATTTGGATCGCGTGGAGATTTATGTCGTGTTTACTACCAAACTGGATTTATCAAGCAGGCGATGACATTTACTATTCAGTTTATCAAAAATTTGTGCTGTTCTTCTTCGAGCATGTGACGGGGACGAAAGTAAGTTATTGAGAGAATCGTTATTTATGTGTAATGTTAATAGTATGATTAAATGTTGATTGTTAGATATAATCTATTGTTATGAACATAAATCATGCTTTTATTGAGATAAGAACATGATCAATAAGATGAAAAGAAAGAAATTCATCAATTCCAAATATTATAATTTAAAGTTTGTTTCTCCTTTAAACTTATTTTTTGTCAACTTAGGAGGCTTTTTTTACTTTTATAATTATTTCTGAAATATTATCTAATATTTCTGACTCAAATTGGCCATTTCTGAAATATGAACAATAGCACTTGGATACTTGTTATGATAAATCCATGTAAGAATAGCAAACTATATATATCACATGAGATATGTGTGATTTTTATTTACAGACTTTTTAAATGACATTTTACTTGAATTGATAAATATTACTAACATTAATGTTAATATTCATCAACAATAAGTATCCTGCTATACATATATTTTATTGTTTCATCAGAAAGTTATTATGTGGTTTTTATTTATTTTGATTGTTTGTTTCATTTAAATTTTAATCATATCATTACTTAAATTTTGGCTTTAACGAGATTGAAATCATACCTACAGTTGCACCTTTGTTTTGAAATTTTTTCTTTACTCCTCTAGCTAATTATACATGGAAATTTAGAAGTTTTATCAAAAAAAGAACGAGTTATTTATATTAGTAATCATCAAAGCACTGGTAAGTTACTTAGTTCATTTAACTATATAATTTTTATATTCTCATTTTAAAGAATAAATTTTGAGTGAAAATTTAAAATTCATTTTTTCAATAGTATTATTTTTATTTTGTATTACTTATTTTACTGTGTATGAATCAATTTAATGTATTTTTTAATTTAATTTAATTTATTTCTATTTTTTATTCAATATTTTCAGTTTTCATTGTGATTGACTATTGATGTCACTTTCAATTAATAAACTGTTCTTTTTTCTGTTTTTTAATAATTGGAAGTGCATAATTATTTTACATATTAAGCATATTATTTTATATAATAAACTATAAATGCATAATTATGCATGATAATTTAAATGTATTAGTTATTTTATTATATTTGAAGAAATTTTTTTTAGTTTATCATTTATTAGGTGGTATCATTTATTTTAATGCAGAGAAAGTACATTATTTCTTCATTCATTTTTAAAATATAAACATATTTTAAAAGCAATTTTTATTCTATGCTATAGATTTAGTTCAGTTATTTATTTTGGTTCATGAATTTAATTTTACTAAAAGTATGGTACAGATATATAAGTAATTTTTCAAAGGCGGAGTATTATTTTTTTATTTTATTTCTTAATTAGATGTAAAGAGTAACACCGCAATTTCAGGGCTCTATCCCTTTTGATTATATTATTGTCAGTAATATTTCTTAATTCTCATTCATATACAAATGCCTAGTTCACATTAAAGATTTTTTTTTTCTATTGTTAAGGAAAACAAATTTACGTGCTATAATTATAATAAATTACTGGCTATTTATTACTATTATTATTTGGCTGGCATTGTCTGCTAAGTATTAGTATAATTTTTGTAATTGTCTGTTGTAGAGTTTTATATGTAGGCTAATTTTGAGTACAATTGATAGCAAAAATATTTGTAAGAATTTTTTTTTCTTGTAAATTTAACTTAAGAAGGGTTTGATGTTAAATGTTAAAATCTTATTAAAAAAAAGTTTTAAATTTATTATGTATGGAATTTGCTAATTGTTTTAATTACCTCATATAAAAAAGTAATATAGTATATTTCAAATTATTTTATTAGCAACAAATTAAAGCTATTATATGTGTTCTTGAAAAAAAATTAATATTGTTTTTATTAGGTAATGAAAAAAACTCTACATAAATGTTTTCATTGTGATTTTGATTAGAAAAATTTGACCTTCTGGTTTAAAAAAAGAAAAAAATTCCTTCTGTACAATATTTATAATATTTCCTCTCTTTGATTAGTGGATTGGATTGTTGTTCATATGCTTGCTGATCGACAGGGATCTATTGGGCATGTGAGATATGTTATGAAGGATTCATTACAATTAGTACCACTGTATGGATTTTATTTTTATGAGGTGAGGCAACAGAGACAAAATGAGTTTACTGCTCAATAAAGTTTAGTAAGTGCTGATGCTTTTTGATTCTACATGTGAGTGTTGTGCATGTTGCATCTGTAATCTATTTATTCATGTAGCTTTATTTTTTACATATATTTTCTGATTTTTCAGACATTATTATAATAATTAGTTTTCGAATAATAAAAATTGGAATATTTGTTAGCTATCAAAATTATAGCAATAAATTTCCATGAATATATTTTAAATTCTTAAGAGGAAAATATTTAAGTAAAATTGATGGGAAAAATTTTAATACTAATCAGGAATTGCAAAATGTACACTCTCTTGATTTATAATTTTGTTCATTGTTTTCATAAGAAGACAAAACCAAATCCAGTCGACAAGATTTAAGTCAAAGGAAAGGAAAAATCTACTTATTTCTACATGTAAAATTGTTTATAATCTGTGCATGATTTTTTCAAATTATTATATTTTAAATAACTAATCAAAGAGCTACATATTGTACTGCGTCTTATATATGGAGAAAATCTAATCTAAAATATGAATTGTTTGTTTTTTAATTTTCTGAAATTTCATGTATTTTATCACAAGTGCAAATATTTTAGAAACTGTAATACAAATCTGTATTCTTTATTTTTAATGCTTGATTTTTTTAGTCTTAAAGATTTTTTTTCACATTGTAATGAAACAATAAAACTTTATTTTATGGAATTAAAAATAAAATCAGAATATCATTAATTTTTCTTTTTTTAGAATGAACATCTTATATCTTGTGATTAATATGTTAAAAAATAATAAAAAATGATTTGAAGTGTAGAAATTTAAATTTGTATTGTTTTTTAATTTTTAATGAATGATGCATGTTTTATTAATTTTATATGCATAATGCATTTTTTATGGAGTAAATTTTAAATATTACTTAAACTGTAATTTGCTAATAAAATTAATAACAAATAACTAATCAGGCTCCTCGCTTCACCAAATTGCTTAATTTTAGCTATGGAGATATATTGCACTTTGAGAGTCTATAATTATTAAAAGTTGTATTGTTGTGAATAATTATGTAACATGCAAGAATTTATCTATTTTTTGCATGCACGTTCTTTGCTTGAATTTAATTTTTAATAGTAACTTTTGTAATACATTTCCCTCTTTTAATTAGAAAAATTTGATCTTTATAGCATCAGATATTCATCGTAGTTTTTATAGAAAATGTTTGAACTTTTTAATTATATACAAATAGCTATCATTTCCCTTTTGTATCATTCCTTTACAACTTTTTACTTATATATGTAGGTGGTTCAAAAAGTTTTTAGACTCGCATAGAAAAATACGAGTTAAAAATTTACTTTCAGCGCCTATCAGTAGTTTCAACCCTCAATACTCTATGGTAGATAGCAGCCCATAACAACATCAAACGGAGAATTTCCACAGGGTCTTTCCTCTTTTGAAGGTGCTTTTCTCGCATTACGATAGTGGTGTTGAACAGAGAAGCTTGGCACACCATGATTTTTTATTGTTTTTCCAAAGGTTTGTCTGCTGCAGAGTGTTTTCAAAGCCTTTCTTTCACCTTTCCGGACATTTCTCCTCCACGTGGCACGGTATTCAACTGGTTCAATGAATTTAAACATTGGAAAAGATCCTCAGAAGACGACCCCAGAAGCAAACGTCCGAGCACTTCAATAACGGAGGAAAATGTTGAAAAAGTACAGTCCCTGGTGAAAGGACCCAGGAATTACACATCAGGATATAGCTAGCATCCTAAAAATCAGTTCCGGGAGCATCAACGCTATATTGTGTCATGACCTTTTGCTGCGAAAGCGTTGCTCAAGATGGATCCCTCACAAATTGAGTGAAGCCCCAAAAAATGCATGTGGTGAATGGAGCCACATGATGAAAACTTAATCCAAGGATGGTAAAGAGGTCTGGGACATAGTTGCTGGTGACGAAACGGGAATTTACCAGTTCAAGCCAGAAACAAAGAGTGAACCGCCACCAACCAAGGTCATGCACAAGAAGTGTCGGAAAGTGAATGGTGGCAACATTTTTTTTGTACTTGGGGCATATTGTCACCATAGTGCTGGAAGACAGAAAAACAGTTACAGCAGAATGGTCTGTGACCAAGTGTATGCCAGAAGTGCTGGAATAGTAGCATCAAAAAAGGCCCAAAGGCGGAACGTGTGGGATGATCCTGCACCACAACAATGTGTCAGCTCATTCTGCAAAGAAAATAAAGGATTATCTTAAAGCAGAAAATATCAAAACTGTGCTACAGCCTCTCTATTTGCCAGATCTTGTACCCTGTGACTTTTTTCTGTTTCCCAAAATTAAAAATAAAATGCGGGGAAGCAGATTTGGCTGTGCAGAAGAAGCCGTCACAGAATATCGAAAGCAGCTGAACCAGTTAAGTAAAGATGAGTGGCCCTCATCATTTAAAGACTGGTTTGCTCAAGTGGACGGATGCATTGCAGCCAAAGGTTTGTGTTTCGAAAAGTTGTAAAAAAATTTATTTTTTATAGTGAAGTCTAAAAACTTTTTGAACCACCCTCGTATATATAATATAATATTGATAATCTATATACATGATTTAAAAAGTATACAAATTTTATTTTTCATCAAATTTCTTTGTGTGGTTTTTAGCATGGATGTGTTTTTGTAAAAAGACACTACTTTGATTCTAAAAAGATGGTGTCATCTCTTCGATATTTGAAAGATAAAAGAATTCCTGTAAGTATTTTTTTTCTTTCTAAAATTTTAGTTCTTTATTTAAATGCGCTTTATTGTGAAACGGATAAATACACGCGTTTAAACTTTATGTAAATAATTGAATCTTCCTTTATGTTTTAATAGACCTGGATGGTTATTTTTCCTGAAGGAACTCGTTACAATCCTGAGGCTTCTGAAATGATTGAAAAGAGTCAGTCATTTGCAAAAGATAGAGGTTTGTTGTTTTGATACATTTAAAGTTTTCCTTCACTATAAATCTGATCTACGCATTCTGTGTTTGTTTATTGAGTCTATCATTTATTAACTGTTAGTTGGAGAGAATTAATAGCATAAAAAATATGCTTACTAATTTCTGCTCTCTGTTTAGTAATATGATAAATTAGGCCATTTATTCATAGATGAATACACAATGGGACAGTTTCACAAGAACATACAAATTAAATAGTTGATAGTATATTGGAGTCCTGCATATTTAGTATATGTTTAAAATGATTTTCCAAGGTTTAATACTTTTCATTAAGTACAAATCAAAGGCAGAAGTGGCACATAATCATGGGATTTTAGAAAACTGGAGCAAACCCAAATGGAATTTGTCTTTATAATTATCCTTAAAATATTACAGACTTGGAATTTTATTTTGAAAAATATTCAATTAGTCAATAATTTGGTCTTAACAGCAATTGCAGTTGGCAAATTATTTTCTTGAACTGCAACATTTTATTGTTTCAGAGAGATTTCATATAGATGGAATTAATATATATATTAAAAAAACTCAATTGTTGGTATATGAATAATCACATTCAATCAAAGAAAGAAATGATATGTGATCCTGCATTGTTTACTAACAAGTTAATATGTGACCTAACTTGCAATTCTATAAAGATTTTGACTGAGAAGCAATTAATGCTATTTTGACTCTGAATGAATGTGTTTCTACTTAAATGCTATTATTGTTATAGATAGAATTAATAAGAATGAGTAAAAAATGTTTGGGAGGCTTTTTAAATCACCATATTTTTTACTGAATGATATTTATTTGCTGGACTCAGAGGTCAGAAAGTTTAGGATTTGATGATATCACTAAAAGGAATTGAACTCTTTAATATTACCGAAAATATATTGTATTTTATTATAATTTATTGTAAATTAATGCCAGATAATTGATTTGAAATATAAAAACATAAGAAAAATGAATATTTAGGTATTTGTGAAATATGATAAATATCTTTTTTTTTTAATACAGTGTTCTTGTTACTTCTCTCTCTCTCTCACGCTTTTTTTTTGTTGTGGTTGCACTGTCTTGTGGGCTTGTTTTCAGACTTACTGGACTTGCATTTGTCACATAAATTTTGGGAAACAAAATTCTGTAACTTTTCTTAATATTAGCCCCTTTTTTTCCCCATTACCTGCATTACTTTCAACTACAGGTTGGAAACTTTTGCTCGGGGAGATGAAAAATATAGCTAAAATTGTATAACCTGCATTTATGTATGCTCACCTCCTTCTATGATTCAATTTACTGCTACTTTTGATTTTCATTTAATAGTTCCGATAACTAGTTATTTATAGCTAATAAAAAATTATCTTCAGTTTGAATATTTTATTCAGAATATTACATTTATTGTTGTAATTATGACTACTTTTATTCATAGTTTAGAAGGTTTTTTTTTAATACTGGGATTAGTTATTTAAATTCTTTTGAAAAACATAATCTTGTCTAAATTTCTTTTTTAAATTGACCTTACATTAAATTTGGAATCTCATAATAACATATAATATTGATAAAAGTAATTAAGTGAATTATTCAAATCATTTTTTAAATAATTCACTTAATTACTTTTCATCATAATTAAGTGCAAATACATGATAGGGTAAAACTTATTTGATATTTATAAACAAAGGCTTGCATAAGTTAGCCATTAGCAAATTCTCTAATAGGAATTTTAATTTATTTCTATAGTATAGTTTTATTTCTATAGTATGTTGGAATTTCACTTATTTCCCTTTATGTTTCCTAAATACTTGTTGAAAATGCTAAATATTAAATAGTAATAGCATCAAAGAAAATTGTACTTTCTTGTAATTATTGACCACAATGATTAACTCCTTCAATGCTGTTCAATCCTCCAAATCACTTTTAATGAAATTATGATAAACATCCCAGAAGCTTGGATATCACTACAGATTTTTGTCTCCCCCACCCTTTTAACCCGTAACTAGAAACGCATTCCCATACACGACCAGAGATATGGAGTCTAAATATGAATGTATTGTTTTTTTATCTTTTGTAAACAGCATTTGAATTTATTTCGGAAACACAATATATTCTGGAAACTCTGAAGATGCTAAAAATATCAATTTTCAAAATATTAAATGTTTAAATGTTGGAAAGATGTTATATGAAAAACTTAAAAAATCCTTTAATAAGTATTTAGTTTGTTAGATATTACGGAATTACACTAATGTGAATAACTGTTAGAATATATTTAACAAAAATGGAGAATGCAACATTTTAAGAGTATTACTCTATTCTTTTTACATTATTCAAATTAAAAGCAGTTTCAGAGACATGGAATGATTCACTCTGAAAATAACAACAAAAGCTTTGAAAAAGAATTACTTGGTTATACACATATGTTCATACTTTGATTTTTGCATACCTGATAATCAGAGCTAATGAACTACTCTGAATCCTTTTGACACTACTGTCTTCAGTTACAGGTTAACACTTGATGTGTGGTCACTGTATTTTTCTCACTTTTATATATGAAACATGTAGCCAAATACAGAACGGAGGTTATCATTGTGGGAATAAGAATTAGAGGGAGTAGAACATTTTTCATTTTTGAAAGAGAAATTGGATGTCTCAATATTCCAAAGTATTTAAACTCAAATAATCTTAGGAAAGTTTGGGAAGATAAATTCAAACATAAATGACAGCAACAAAAGAAGATATATTTGCATGTTTTGTGTTTTAAATTAAAAAATTCTATTAGATCCATGGGGTGATTACTTCAAATATATATATATATATATATATACATGGCTGTAATATACCTATAAGGAATTTTCTTTCTAAAAGATGCAATGAATGTTTGTAAGCATTGGAATATCTATTAAGGATTTGTTGCATTTGGAAAATTCTCAGAATGTCCAATTAATTTTTAAATTATTTTTTCAGATGAAAAGGTATTGTTTGTTATTGTGGACAATGCAATTATAATGAGTTATTAATATTTTATTTTCCAATAGATAAATTATTAACTATTGAAATGTGTACTTTATATATTTACTTTGAAATTGAAAAAAAATAATAAAAAATTAGTAAAGATGCATTATTTAATGTAATTCAGTTTTGTATTTCTGTTTTTAATTTTATTTGATTGTTAAAATTCTACTTGTTCTTAGGTCTTGTGCCTTTAAAGCATGTTCTTACACCTAAATATAAAGGCTTCCACATAGCTCTAGAGCATTTGAAAAATAATCTGGATGCTGTGTATGATGCAACTGTGATTTATTCTTGTACAAAGGGAAGCAAGAAAACACTGCGTACTAAAGCACCATCTATGTTTGGTATTTATTTGTTTTATTCATTGAAATCAACTTCTTTACATCAGGGCTATGTTTTAATATACGTATTTATTTCATAAATAGTTGCTTTTGTGCTCAATGTATTCTAAACGAATGTTTATGAAATATTTTAGAATGGCATTCATTCATTTATTTCAATTGCTAATTTAAGAAAAAATTCGTAATCTAAGGAGTAACATAATTTTATATCTTTTCTAATATTATTTATCCTAATCATATATTCAATTCTGCTTTACAGAACATTTATATGCAAACTTGTCATTTGTTGAACATTCAAAGAAGCAGTTATTTTGATTCTGAAGTGATTTCTAATATAAAGAAGCTTTATTGTTTTTTCTACAAACAAAATATCTCTTTGCAAAAATTATCCAGAATTAAAAACTTTATATATATATATATATATATATATATAATGAAAGGCTCTAACTAAAAAAATATAAGAAGAAAAACAACTCAATTTCAAAGAGGGTTAAAAACTTGCCACAAGAAGTTGAATAGCAAATTAATTAATCTTTTATGCATTTGCTATTTCTCCAGTAGCATATATCTTATATAGCATGATAATTTTTATAATTTTTTTCTTGTTTGTGAAACTTACTTTTTCCCCCT
This sequence comes from Argiope trifasciata, assembly GCA_026543055.1. Lineage (NCBI taxonomy): Eukaryota > Metazoa > Arthropoda > Arachnida > Araneae > Araneidae > Argiope > Argiope trifasciata. The sequence goes on along the minus strand of JAPMOQ010041062.1, from coordinate 4,682,480 downwards.
AGGCTTTTTGCTAAATATAATTGCTTTAAGTAAGAGTTTTGTTTACAATGTAACAGTAGTTAAGAATTTGTTTGCAGCATTTTAATAGAAATATAGGTGCATTTGAAATATGAAAAATAGTTTATGAATCAATTTTCCATTTATTGAGAAATAAATGAGGTGTCCTAAAAATAGAAGGAATATTTCTAATTTACAAGTGCAATATTGTACCTACTTTTTTCATGTTATATTATCATAGCACATTTTATAATCAATTTAATTTTTTCTTACTTTCTTGAATGTTTTCATTCAAAAGATCGATTTCTTGTTTTGAAGGCTAATTATATGTAAAAGGTGCAGGTATTTCAGAATTTAGTATTTGCCAGATTTCCACCATGTTTTAATATAGTTAAAAATGGCAAATGTTAAAAGTAATTGATTAGGCCTGATTAAAAGTATTACAATATCTTAATAGAATACAATGTGATGGTTGACTTCCAGTTTACTGTGGTTTGAAAAATCACTAATCTTTAGGTCATATTCAAACAGTTACTTTCAATCGCAAGGAAGAAAAAAATCATTTGTATGTTTTTTTCCTTCCAATCAAAAGATAGTTTTTTTTCACAACTTTTGTTGTCTTTTTCTTTATTTTGTAATATGTGATAGTTGTTTCCATTCTTGATTTTACAGAATTTGTTACTGGCTGTTGTGATGCTGTTTATGTTCATATTAATCGCATTGATATGCATAAGATTCCTTTAAATGAATCAGAATTCAAGACCTGGCTGCACAATCTGTTTCATAAAAAAGACAGGTATGTGTTTATAGAAACATTCATTCAAAAAAAATCTTTTGTTTGCATTGTAATTGAATTATCATTATACTGAAAACTTTTCAATGGACTGTTGCAAGTTCATGTATAATTTATTGATAATCTTTAGAAATTTGCATAAGATTTAGTACATTTGGATTCAATTTACTCTTTCAAAACCTTTCTTTAGTTTATTTTTAATATTTTTTATTTAAAAAATACTACTAAGAGGAAACATTTTTTATTTTTGGATATTTTAAAATATCTTTTGATTTTTAGAAAAGATTATATTACACAGTCATTAAATTTGCTGACACTTTAAAATAGTTATTTTAAACCAATCTTTGATAATTATTTTCTAATTTTTAAAAGAAGTTATTTTATCTGTTTACAAGTAATTGATCACAAAAAACATGACTGCATAGTGATGCTTTTTGATAAAATGATTTCTAAGTATGCTTTCTTTCTTTTACAGTTCTCTTATAGTTTATTAAAACAGAATTAAGAATATGCTTCTTGCATATTTTTTGTAAATATTAATTTTACAGAATGATAATCAACATAAAAATATTTCAGTAAATTTATGTTTCTTAAATTTTTGAATAT
>JAPMOQ010041062.1:4600139-4681074 GCA_026543055.1 Argiope trifasciata | reverse complement strand
AGAGGCTACATTAGCTAAGCCAATAATAATGCACTACACTACATTAGCTAAGCCAATGGCGATAATAATAATAATAGTTTTAATGCCCATATGTATCTATATGACAATTATTTATCTATCTTGATTTTTATACAATTTTAAAATATCTTGAGCAATAATTGGAATAATTGGTCTCTAACAATTTATATGGTTATTTTTATTGGTATAAGAATGTTCCACATTTTAAAGTTGTTTCTAATTGTTTGGTAGCTTTCCTAACTCAAATTAATGTATTTATGTTTTGTTAAAGATTTGAGAAAGAACTAATTAGGTAATAAATTTCAAAGCTGTAGCTAAAATACATTGAACTCCCCATTACTTTTCTATGAAGGACATCCTCATTTCTTTAATAATTTTGTATATTCTTGTGATTTGTTAAATAACACAAGATCAACTTTTAATATTTTAAGAAGTTAGAATTTTATATATATAATATATATATATAAATATGTTTAAATGTAGTTTTTTTTTATTGTTAGAAACAGAAATTCTATTATTAAAATATTAGCAAATTTGTTGATTTTTCTGTATTAACTAGGGGAAAAAACTTTCTTCACTCATTTTAGTTTTTAACTGAATGCTTCTGTTTAATTTATTCAATGAATGTTTCTCCTTAATATTACAACCATGCTAAGCATAATTTTCTTATCCTTGAAAATGTTTCGTTTAAATTTTGCTTTGATAACTTGTATTGTAACTTCATGCAGCATGAATAACCAATGCATCATTTTGAAATAAACTAATGCCAAATTAAATTAATTAAATTGTATTTTACCTTCAGCATTTTCCTTCAATTTTATCTGTTCATTATCTTAAATAATTTTCATTTTTTTTAATATTGATTGTTTTTGAAGATAATGATTAAGAATTACGAATCTTTTTTCGAAGTAATGGGATATTGTGGAAATAAAGCTTTGAAAATATTTAAATAGATTTTGCTTACTGTACCATATATTTAGTTTCATATTTTTCTGTGCTAGTAATAAAGGTGTGCGTGTTTCTGTGTGTGTGTTAGTACCCACCAGACTGATTGTTAATCCTACAGCTAGCAAATTTGTCAGATATACTTTGAAAGGAGGGAATGAGCTTGTTAGAATCTATTTTTAACATTAAACTCTGTAAGTCATAAAAATATGAATTGCATTGAATAACCAGAAATAAACACAGGAGGCAAAAATGAGTTTTGAAGAATTGAAAAAAAAAATATATGTATCCAAAATGTAATAAAATTTCTTATGAATAGTTTTTTTTAAAGGCTATGATATGTTCACAAGTCTAATCAGTGAGGGCAAAAAACTTTATTTTATTTTTTATATGTAATTGCTCTTACTATTATTTCACAAATATTAAAATTTGTTTTTTAGTTTTATAGTATATTGCTTTGTATATTATTACTCTTTTTTTTTTTTTTTTTGAGGATGTGTTAGTTATATTTATTTATAACATTTCTGTTTAGGCTTCTAGATGAATATTATAATGGCAAACATTCTCCGTCCAAAAATTCTTTGCTGTCTCAAGGTCACAGATCACCAGCTAAACTTCTTCAGAATTTTGGCTGTTTCTTGTTTTTTGCTACACTAAGTGCTCCAATTGTTTTGACTCAATATGGACGTTCCTTGTATTGGAAGACTTGGATATTTGGCACAGTGTTTGGATACTTTTGGCTAAGTATCCGATCTGTCAGTTGATTTTACGAAATATAGTTTATTCTAAATATTGTTTATTAATTGGGATTCTTTTATATAAATTATGAAGGGATCAACTTGTTAGTCTTAATTAAAACTTTCTAGTCTTAGCAGGTTAAACAATCAGATTCAATCAGTTACACAAGTTGATCTGTTTAGAATTGCTGAGAGCCAGCCATGTCCTGTTATCAGTTCCATGCATGATTACTGACCTAGTGCTGTAATTGTAGAATTTTAAAAAAATCATTAAATAGTAATCTAATTAACTTTAAAGGTAAATATTTATCTATATTTATTGTATAAGCTGAATAAGAAGTTACTGTATAGAGTTAGAAGGTGGTCCTTTATCTCGATCTATTTACTATTCATCCAAGAATTATATGAGAAAGATTTTAAAGAGTATTTTTTAAAAATTTAAGTAAAGTAAGAAATTTAGATTAGCAAGCTGAAATTGTTACTGATTTGCTTCTTTAGATAAATTAGGAAATATTGTATGTACATATTCTCTTATTAGTTTTATGAAAAACGAAGTGTTCCTGCCTTTGTCATTTTTATTTAGTATTCTGGAAGAGTTTTCCTAGTCTGTTGTTACGATTCTATTTAGATTTTTTTTCATTATAAATATATTAATGCTATGTTATGCTTTGTTAAAATTTGTGAAGTTTAATTCTGTAAATTATATGTGGCATAAATTTACTTGCTCATAGAGAGAACTATTTTTCATGTTAATGGATCATTTGCTCAAAAGGGCAGCATTTTTTATATACTTTTGAAGAGTAATCTTTGAAATCTAATGTTTTAGCCCAAAAGCCCTATCTGTATGCATTTTAATTGTATGAAATCATTCCCCAACAGCTCCATGAAATAAATTTGCTCAAAAGACATACATAATCTTATGATAGCCCTGGGAACAAAAATTTCACCAAAGAAATAGTTTACCTATATTTATTTAATGTGATGTTATTTTAGGAACCATTTATTTTCTTTGGAAGGGAATTTTTAAATATGAAATAGTTAAATGTTTCATTTTTGTGCCCTCATTATATTTCTAAATGTTAATTCAGTTCCCACCCATTTTAAACAATGTTGCATTTTACATATGTTATTTGTGTTGATTTTAATTTGGTGCTTTATTATTATTATACCTTTTGACTGCCAATAACTGTTCATTTTTTTATATGTAATATATGACTAGTTAATGTTTGTATAGTATTTGTCTTTGTTATTTGTGTGCAATTTTTAAAACGTTGCTCATGGAATTAAAGTTTATTAGATTTTGTTGTAATACTGGTTAAAAGGATATGTCTGTTTTTTGTACTCTTGCTCGTTTCTCAATTTTACCTTAAAAATACCCATTAACAAAAATTGTTTTTTAGACAATGGATGCATTACAGATGTAGTTATGTTTATTATTTAAAGCTGACAAATGATTTTTAAAAAAGATGCATTTGATTTTTTTCATAACTAAAAGAATATGTATGTTTTACTACAAATGCATACTTCTTAGATTATTTAGTTTTCTAATATGCTTCTTTTTATTAGCATACTAATGCATGTTCTTTGCATTCAAATGCATGAATGTCCTTCCGAATTTGTGAAGGAATTTAGTTTTTAAAAAGAAATTAGGAGAATGAGCAATTCTTATCAGTTTTAAATGAAAGTTTATTGCTCGTGCATTTTCATATTTGTTTTGTAGAGAAATTATAAAAATCTTTGTGTTTGGTTATTTCTTCGTATTGTGAAGTTATTTATTTTAAGAAAGTACTTATTGAGTCATATTTATATTTCATTGTTACTTTAACTAAGAAAAATTTACTACCTTGATTCTGTTAATCTCAGAGCAATAATGAGGTAATTGCTTTTGAAAAGATGTCTATATTTATTGTTTACTTTTATGATGTTATAATGCTATGCACTTAGTGATTTATAAGTTTTGCTGCTAATAAACGAGAATTTCTCATATCTAACTGTTGAAGGTCTGATATATCTAGTGTGCTCATAAATTTCCTTGCTGAAATATGAGTAGTTTGTATTGATTTTTTTAGATTCATTAAATAGTTTACAAATCATATTTTTACTGTAAATAAGTGTTGAGATAGTTATTAGATAATCTATTTTTCCTTTCTTTCAAATCCATATTTTTATCTACTTCATCTTTTCTTTTATTAATATACAAATAAAATATCTTTATAATTTAACTTATTTGACTATTAGATTCAGATTTTGTTAAGATTTAGAACTATTAGTGATAACACAAAACTTACGCTCAAATGGGAACTTCTTACAATTATACTAGGCACAGACTGACAATCATCTAGTAAAAAGAGCTAAATTTACAGCATTTAAGCAATACATTATTTATGCATCAAAATTTAACTGAAATATGAATGAGTAGTCACTAAATATAAACTTTTTTTATTCCATTAATTGTTTTAGGTTTGGGTTTTCATATTCTGTACCTAAGAGTTCATAATGAAAAGTTTATTATTCTTATCCCTACGCCTTCCACCAATATTTCAAATTTCTACCTATTAAATTTGTTATTTAGCCTATTCAGTAAACTTTTTTTTTTATCAAAGAGTATCCATATTATAATCCTCACAAGTCTTTATCATTTCAGTCTTTTATTTTTTTCTATATGATGCTATACTAATCTATTTTTAAGGACAATTCTGAAGAAATTTTCTGTCCTATGATAAAGATGAGCAGGTATATTTTACACTCATCTTGTGTAATGTATGCTTTGATGTTTGCTTTCTGCTACATGTTAGTCATGCAAAGCCAGAATTTGTATTTTCTTCACACTTTTGAATTTACACTTGTAAAATATCATATAATAGTAAAAACATGCACTGTTTTACTCTTTACAGCTATTATGATGTAAATAATTCTATCTTTTTCACTTTAAATCTTTGACTACTAATGCAACATATAAGAATGATAAACATTTATTATTGTTGTTGTTGTTGTTAAGATTGGAAGCATAGATGAATTTCAAAGTTTTCCTATGAAAAAGTGTTGCAAAAAGACAATTTTATGCAGAAGTTTATGGGCACTCTAGGTACTTATGTTATGACATTGCCTGATATAAATGTGATTAAAGATACTGTATCCACAGTTTGAATCATTATAAATGGAGAACTTAATGCTTTGGCATGACACATTTTGCCCAAAAGTGTGTTCATTTCAACTCAGGATTTACCTGCCTGTCAGTGATGCTAAATACTCTATGTATGAATAGCAATAACTTATCTCATCGAATGTATGTAAATTATTTTTTGATCCCATGAAGTAAGGGAAAGAAATTATATATACTTTAATATAAGAATTGCAAAGAGATTTTCTTTTTTCGGTGTATTCTGCTGTTATGAATTTGTGACTGAATGTGGGATAGTATTTGATTTGTATTATTTTAGTCATTAATATATTTGGACTAGATTAGTTTTGAATCTTGATGACTTGATCGATGTCACCTAGATGATTGTAATTTGAAAAATCAAAATCAACAAAATGTAAAGATGTTTACTGCACTTATTTACTTAAAAAGTGTTTTTTTTTTTTTCCAGATATGAAAATATTTTTCCAAAAGTAGTTATTTCATTATATTTATTAGAGTTCATATAAATTGCTAATCTTTACTGAAAAGAAAAAGAATTTTTAAATGCATTAAGGAAATCCTTTGTAAATTGCCTCTTAGAATTAATTATATGATTGATTAAAATTTTATCTGATGGATAATGGTTTGGTTTTTTTAGTGTTGAGAGTTCAAGTCATTTTGAATAAAACTATTTTCTTCTTTGCTGAACACATTTTTCGAAATTTTAATAAACTCAATCTCTTACTGAATTGTTACCAATGCATTGAATTCCTTTTGATACTTTTTATATTACAAGTAATGCATTGGCTATTGAATTAAATTTGATTCTTAATTTAGAAAAAATCACACTTTTATTATTTTAAAAGATTAATTTGAAATTTGATTTTGCACAAAATATAATAGTCAATTGTGTATATAATGTGAATAGGAAAAAAACAAAATAATTCCTTTATCAAACTTTTATTGAGAAAATATAATACAGTTTTGCATAAATTAATTTCTAAAATGAAAAATGTACAAAATGGTAAATTTTCAAACATGTCAATGATTTTCAATTTTTATATCACAATGTGCAAAATTGCTTTCAAAAGTGTTATGTTTTTCTTCATATGTACAAAAATATTTACAATCATTTTTTGCAGTTCTCTTGCATTTTTAGTGTTAAAAAAATCTCTAATGATTAAATCATTTCTAAAGTATGTTTTCAAAAATTGAGACTTTATAGGAATTTCTATTAAAATACTTTGCAAGGCATAAAAATATCATAAACACTTATTAAAAGATAATATAAAGAATACAAAACATTTCATCCTTATGAATTTCTAATATGAGAATCATGTATGATAATGTTATGACTAGAATGATAATATCAGTTCACAGTTTAATCACAGCATAATATAAGTACTGGATGGCAAATTATTTTCACACTTAAGAGAAGCTATTTGTATTAATTTTAAAAGTTAGACATATAGTAGTTATCTGTTGTTGATTAATTATGAGGTGAAAAGGTTATAAATTTCTTCTATTTTTTCAAAAATATAGAGATAAATCTTATGATGTATGTAGTTTAAGAAACACACAATTCTGCCTATAATTCTTAAATAGTTGGAATAACAGACAGCCAACTATAAAGTTCAAATTTCTTCAAAAAATTCATACAAATAGTAATAATTCTCTTTCACAAATAACTGATGGCAGTAACACTTCAAATATTGAGAGATATTGGACTCGGCATAATTTTATACATTTCAAAATACATTATAAATGTGTGTATGTTTTAAATCAATTTCTTGAACAGTTTTAATTTGTTTCAACTTCATCATTTCAAAAAATTGCTTATTTTCCTAGTTCTTCAAAATTAAAGATTCCTTCTAATACCAATTTGAAAAACAAACTGAAATTCCAGAAATTGTATGCATTTATAATTTTCTTGGTTTAATTCAATTGCATGAGCAGTAGCTTATCTTCTTTGAAATGGACATTTCATTTAACCATTCATGTGTTAAATTGGTATCTGAAATATGCATTTTGACCTTTTAAATGGGGGCATATTTTTTTAAAAGTAATAGTACATTAAAATATTTTTTAAGATGATTTAAGAAAACAGTTTCATTAAATTTGATAGATTAATGAATTTGGTTAATTAATAATTAACAAAACAACACACTCCATTATAGTATGAGATACAAAACTTATCAAAAAAATCTAGTGAGAATATGCATCAACCTATATAAATACATACAAAATTAGATGAATTTTGTGGTGAATATAGTTCTCACAACATTAAAAAGAGTTGGCAGTGAAGAAATTTCAGCATGAAGAAAATGATTGTGGTTCTTGAAATGATAAAATTTTGCTAAACTGCCTAGATAAAATAAATTATTCTTAATAAGTATTTTTTAAAATCTTCTCCAGTAAGATCTCTGGGGAAATTTCCTGACATAAATACATTATATTTTTTGCTTTATAAGATAAAATAACATTTCACATAGTATCAGAACCATCCATGTTCTACACTCTGGCCATATAAATTAGTTTTTAAATATATTCATTCTGAATTGTATTTTTAGATTTCAGAATGATAGAAAAAAAAATTGAATGATAATTACTCCAGTTTTTTAGTATTTTCAAAATACTGTACAAAAAAACAGTGGGAGTTGCAGCACCCAAGAATAACAATAATTACAATATCACTATTTCTGATAAATGATGTTTTTTCACCTTTTGAAAAAACAATGAATTTCTAAATAGATGTTCATTCCTAAATAGATTTCATGTCAGTGTAATGAAGTTTAATTTAATTTTAGAGGTTTCATTCTCTAACTATTTTAGCGTAAGTATTTTCCTCTATGACTTGTGTAAAATCTTTTTGAGGTTTGCAGGGATTTTTACTTTCCATACTGTAATTAGAACAATACTGTTATTTTAATCATAAAAAGTCTTGCATCAATCCATTAAAACTGATTTTTTTTCCAAATTTCAGCTTCTAATTTAAAGATTTGGTTTTAAGATTCCGAAAAAGCATTTATGTTACAGCATTTGTAGGAGAAATTTTCTGTACATATTTATGAGATAATTTGTTGAATGTGTAAGATCTGCAATCCTGCCTCTGCAAGTATGAGACTAGCCTGTTTTCTGTTCCAAAGAGATTTGGAACTATATTAAAAAGAAATGCAATTTTTTTACATTTTTCAGTCTTGAGATTAAATGAAATACCAGTTCTGAAGATTGTTATAAATCTGTCATCAGCACCCTTGGAGCCTGTTTAACCACTGGCAGTGGTGGAGGCGTAGGTGGCTTTAGTGCTCTTGGCATTATTATTGTGTGCTTTTGGACATTTGGGACAGTAGGTTCTGTTGGAATAGTTGTCGGTACATGTAGCGTCTGAGGCACTTGCGTATTGCTTACAGAAGGTGGTACAGATGTTGATCGGCCATTATGGTGAGAAGAACTTGCTTTTCTTTTCCTGAAAATATGAAAGAATGTTATATGTAGTTTTAAAAATGTGTAGTATTAAAAAAGAATTTTGATATGTTTTTTAAACATTTGCCACATTTTTTATGTGTAAGAAATAAGCATTCGAGAGAAATATTTTTTTGATTTAGACAGACTCTTGACACCGTTCATATCAAATGACTATTTATATCACTATTCTCCTAGTCCACAGCTGCAGTTTATTGGCAAGACTGACTATGTCATAGTGATATGATCATATGTTTCTCAATATATTTTGCAATCAGTGCCTATTCCGTTTGAAACACAGTTTCAGATAGTTAGCTATTTTAATGAAGACACATATCCCTAGGATCCTGTTATAATGTCTAATACTGCTTGTTTCTACTGTTTTTCCTCCCTTCTTGTTGAAGAGGCAGTTCTTTAGTATCCTTTTACAGTACCTAATAAATATGCTTGTTTCTACTAATATAATACATAATATATTTTTATTGGGTTTCATTCAGATTCATTCAACTCTCATATTATTTTTTAAAAATATAAAAGTTGATTTAAATTCTTAACTGTACTTTTATGTCTGCTCTCCCGCCACTTTCTTGTAATAATAGTTCTGTATACAAAGAGAAGAAATTCGCACGAAACTCAGTCTGATTTTCTGCTAAGAAAGAACAATTCTGCTAACAAATAAATGATGATATTTGTGAAATGACTCACAATTTATTTATCATTGATTTTTATTTTAATATTTACTGCAAAATATCCTCTTTCTCTAGAAAATCATCAGCGATATGGGTTCTGTGTGGACGCGCGTTATCGTCCCTAATCATGAAGTCTGGGTCAAAAGCACCCCGAAATAACCTCACATAAGCTTGAAGGATCTCATCCCTGTAACGATGTATATTGACAGTACACGCATCGAAGACGTCCATTGGTGTACGCCTGCCCAACATTATACCACCCCAGGCAAGGATTCCTCTACCACCAAATCGGTTGATTTTTTGTACGTAGGAGGGATGATAGCGAACTCCTCGCTCTCTCCAGATGAAGATTCGACGAGTGTCACTCTGTGTGATAATGCTCGAATCATCAGTGAAAAACATTCGCCCCCATTCTTGCTGTGCCTAAGTCTGATGCGTTCGGCACCACGACAACAGCGCTTTTCTTTTGGATGTAGGTAAATGGACGCACTCAACGGGTCACCTGTCATAAAGGGCCCTCTCTGCTGGACGTCTGTATACTGTTTGTTTGGAAATTCTTATTTCAGATGCAGCAGCAAGGTTACAAGCAAATTGAAGAGCCGTTGTCAGCCTATGCCGTAGTGCGCTTAATGCCAAATAGCGATCCTATGTTGGCGTCGTTGTTCTGTGATGGCCTTGACCGGCTCTCTTGGTTACTGTACCACTTATTTGGAATTGATTCCACCCCTCAATGCAAATTGTAACCATCGAGCCACTTCTACTTGAGACTGCCCAGCCTGTAAATGGCTCTCCGTCTCAAGGAATCGTCTAAATGATTATGAGAACTTATTTTCACTGCAAACACATTGATTTTTTTTGTTTTTGTTTTAATGCAATATTCATAAAATTGCAAGCAGAAATCCCAGATGCCTAAACGGTCTAATTTCAGTAGTTCCTCAAAAACTAATGCTAAACAACATTTTTTCCCACAACAAAGGTTAATATCGTGTTACCCGTCCTTCACAAAATATAAAATACAATTTATTTACATTTTACTGGTAGCCATTTAGAATTACTTTGAAAAACATTTTTGTGACCTAAATTTTGGACATTGGTGTATGTTAGGGATTTAAATAAAGCGATAAGAATATTTTTTTTAATTATTGAATTTAATGTCTGGGTAAAACTATCTATTTATTTAATAGTTGTTCAAATTAGCATGGATTAATAAAATTCATATCATAATTTTCAGAGCTTGATTTCATTCAATTATGGCATAAATTTATAGCAGAATGATTTTTTTTTATAATGTCATGATTGGAGGGAAGGGAAGAACCCATTAAGAAACATTTCTAAAGATGGCAAAAATTGCATTGTAACTTTATTTTTTTAATTATTGTTGTTAGGATACTATGCACTTCTAAATAGATTTTAGAATACGTACTTAATTATTTTTCTTTTTTATGATATAAAATGAAAAAAAATCAACAAATAGAAATTTAGTACTTACTTTAAAGTCTAAAACAAAACAAATTAAATTATCGTCTCTGATTAAATACGAATAAATAAATTTACAGGATAATAATAATAATTATAAACGTATAAGGAGACCACTCTAATTGTGACTCAAGTACTAAATATTTAGCATTAGGCTTGTACTTCCTCATATAAAAACACTCCAAATGGATACAAGAATTATACTTTTATGTTGTTTGAACCAATGTATTACTGCAAAACATTGCAATAAATGTATTGCTGAAAAAGTTGTGAAATTAAAGTTTTTATATAATCTTTTGGACTTATTAGTTATATACACTGAAGTGACAAAAGTCATGGGATGACAGTTAATATTGTGTCGGTCCTCCTTTTGCCCAGAGAAGTGCAACAACTCGACTTGTCATGGAGTCCACAAGTCGTTGGAAGTCCTCTGCAGGAATATTGAGCCATGCTGACTCTATAGACGTCCATAATTGTGAAAGTGTGGATGGTGCAGGAGTTTGAGCACGAACGGACCTTTCGAGGCTGTCCCATAAATGCGCGATGGGATTCATATCGGGTGATCTAGGTGGCCAGATCATGCGCTGGAATTGTCCGGAATGTTCTTCAAACTAATCGCGAACAGTTCTGGCCCGGTGACATGGCGCATTGTCATCCATAAAAATCCCATCGTTGTGTGGGTACGTGAAGTCCAAGAATGGCTGCAAGTGATCTGCAAGCAGCTGAACATAACCATTTCCAGTCAATGATCGGTTCAGTTGCACCAGAGGACCAAGCCCATGCCATGTAAAAACCGCACACACCATTATGCAGCCACCACCAGCTTGAACAGTGCCTTGCTGACAGTTTGGGTCCATGGCTTCGTGGGGTCTGCGCCACACTCGAACTCTACCATCAGCTCGTAACAACTGAAATCGTGACTCATCTGACCACGCCATGGTTTTCCACTGGTCTAGGGACCAGTCGATATGCTCACGAGTCCAGGAGAGTCGCTGCAGGGATGTTGTGCTGTCAGTAAAGGCACTCGAGTCGGTCTTCTGCTGTCATAGCCCAAGGAAGACAAATTTCGCCGCACAGTCCTATCGGAAACGTCCCTCGTACGTCCCACATTGATTCCTGCAGTTATTTGACGAAGTGTTGCGTGTCTATTAACATTGACCATTCTACACAGACGTCGGCGGTCTCGGCCCTTAAATGCAGGTGGTCGCCCACTGCGCTGTCCATGATGGGATGTGATGCCTGAAATTTCATACTCTCGGCACACTCTTGATACTGTGGATCTCGGAATGTTGAATTCACTAACGATATCCGCAATGGAATGACCCATACGTCTAGCTCCAACTAACATTACACGTTCAAAGTCTGTTAATTCTCGTCGTGCCGCCATAAATCACGAAAAACCTGTTCACATGAATAACTTGAACACAAATGAAAACTCTGGAAAACGAACTGCGCATTTATACTTTTTCGCTGCTCTACTACTGCCATCTGTATATTTGTTTATTGCTATCCCATGACTTTTGTCACTTCAGTGTATAGTGTAATGTTTTTGAAACACTGATCTCAAGAAAAACTGCTATTTAATGGACGAAAAAATAATAAAATAGTCCCACACTTATGTGATTAAATTATGTGTCAAAATGTGATTTTCGAGTTGTAAAACTTTGGAGTTTACTATTTTTGGCCATATCAAGGGAGCGTCGCATGTTGATTCATGCATCTCGCCAAAGATGGTTGTAGAAATGGCTTAAAATAAAATCCAATACTACTTGGTCAATGTCAGTTGCAAAAATGAGCGGTTTTTATTTTTTATTGTCTTGCTTTGCTTAGAATGTTTGCTTTTCAAGAATATTTTATTAATCGGACAATAGGACTGAGTGTCTCTATAAAAATTCAGGTTTCGTAATTTAATTTAAATACACTATTGATTGCATCATACAAAGCATTTTTTTCCATTAGAAAAATACCTGCTTATATCTAACTGTTTAGAAATTAGATGTTAGGGCACGATTAGATTGGACAGTCTGTATAAGTATTGGGTACTTACTTTCTTATTTTCTGTATTAATAAAATTATTGCTACGTTTCCAAATACTAAGCCAACAACGCACGCTGCTGGGATGAGGATTTCTGAAAAATAAAGAGGTTACTTTATAAGGGATATGATATTGATTCAAAAGAGAAACTTATTATAAAGAATTCTTAGAAAAATATAAAATCATTAGAAAAAGTGAATATATTTTCAGTTTTATTTTATACACATAGAATCGGGACTAGATTAATCCTTTTGAATGTTTTGGACCAATTGAAATCCCAGGTTCTCATTCATTCCCCTTCCAAACTTTCATCAAAATCAAATTTTTTTTAACGATTTAAACGATTAAAAAACGGGATAAATTTCTAATTTATTGTCTTTTTTTTTCACGTGTCTTCACATTTTTTGAGGTTTCAATAATTGCTGTCTTCACATTTGGAGATTCCAAACCTCACGTGAAAACAATATCATGCTCTCACACGATTTAAGTAATTTTAAATCAAAATCGTAGCAGCAAGAAAAGGCAAATTGCTTAATACAATCTAAATAATATGTAATGATAGTCAACCCTTTTTTAATTAAAAAAGCATGACATTTATTTTAGAATTATAAACACAACATATTAAATTTGTATTTGGTAATCAACCAATAATGTTAAAAGAACAATGTTCCAAAATTAATTAAAAGAACACACTTGATTTAATCTAAATAACTTCAATTATATGGCCTTTAAATCGAATGATACATAAAATTAAAGAGATTTCGAAATATCCTTGAAAACCTCCGAGGGTCCGGCTGTCCCTAAAGCTGTGCGTTAACATAGATTGTTTCCAGAAAAGAATAGTTTGTATTGTCCGCATTTGCCCTAAAAATGACTTAAATCGAATTATTGTTCATAAATATTATTTATCGCATTATTAAACTAAAGCTGATATGATATTTATTCAAACAGTGATTATTTGATTAAAGGTTTAACTGTCATCTTCAAATTAGATTAAATATTTATTGCATACTTAAAAAAATCAAATATGTACTTACGACTTTTTTGTTTTTAATGAATAGAATTATTTAAATTCTTATTCTGATTCATATTCAGCACTAGATAAGTACTTGACCAAATATGCAAATTTATCCAGAACTCAGTTACTTTACATATTTCATCAAGTACATTAAATCATACATTATGCATTATATTTATAGTCTGAGGAAAAACCCAAGTGAGAATGAATTCCCCCAAACTTTCTCATATTCTCTACAATAAACATTCGCTTATACCCCTTTCCCCATATAAAATTATGGAACTTCGGTAAGGCCAAAAATGCATTGTATGGATTATCATACAATAGTTTTGAAACGTAGATCTTTACTGAAACTGTCGTGCAAATATGTATTTTGAACGGTTATTATTATTATTTTTTTCACCAGTTAAACATTTCATTCAACTATTGGCAAATTGGTATTCAACTATTGGTAGGAAGTTAAGTAGAATCATATCCGATTTCTGTCATGCAGAATTGAAGTATTTAAAAACAACTACAAAATCATTGAATTTTTTGAAGGAGGGGGGGGGGATATGTGAGAATGAAAACAACTTTATTACCTTCTATGTATTTATATTTCCTAAGATACACTTCCACAACATCTGCTTCGTGCAATCCATCCAAGTCATCTGTGTTATTATTCCTGGAGCGAAGTGCTTCTTTTACAGCTGTAAAGGAAATTTGAAATGTTCTTTGAAAATTGATAGCCATGTATTACAGAAACAGATAACCAAAAAGAGCGACAATTTAACACTAAAAAAAATTTCATCTGTTTAATAATGTTTAGTTAGAAAATGGCGTGCAAAAGTATGTTCATGTGTGACAATTCCCATTCAAAAAGTTTGAGACGATTTAAAGTTCAACGAAACTTTACTAAATAATATCAAGAGGACTTTATATTTGGGATTTATTTCTCTTCACATGTTAATCTATTTCTTCGAATAAATAATAAGTTAAATTTTTATAATCTCTTTAATTAAGATGATTTTATTTCATATAGAAGATAGCGCGCTTTTTTAAACATTAGAGTGGGAGGAACTGACATAAAGATAGCATTGTTACAGAAACAGATATCTAATCCTAATTTAAATGCGTAATAAATATTTTATTCTTTTAAAATGCGCCTATTACCAAACTGCGGTAAGTTAATTGAAATCTTATTATGAAGGGAAAAAAAGAGTAAATTTTTTTTATAGTCAGCCTTTCTAATAAGAAGGCATTACACTTTCTAAAAACTTTTTGGCAATATTTAATTAAATTAATTCTTTTTTCTTTTTTTACCATTGAATCACTGTATAAAGTTATCTTATTTGATCATCTTAAAGAATACGTTCAATGTAATATGATAGTATAAGTTGTTAAATTTTATTTAAAAATACATCTTGTTTAACGACTTTTCCCCCCAAAGAATAGATGTAATTTTAAATATAGGTTAATTTTTCAATTACTATTTGTTAAAATAATTGCAGCAATTTTTAAGCATTAAATCTGTAATCTTGGACAAGAATTAAAACACACCTTTGAATATAAAAGCAAGCCTGACAAAGAATATTTGTTCATCGATGTGCATGCTTTTTTTTTCCTTTAAACATTGAACAATGCTATGGAGAATTAACATAAAAAAATACATTTGGAAATACAATATTATCACAATAATCAAGAAACTTGAAAACGTTAATGCTGCATTTTTGCCAAATGAATTATTACGTTATAACTTATCTATTGTGCAACAGTTTAGAATAGTTCGATTTTACATAAATCAACTACCAACGCTAGGGTATAATTAATAATAGTGAATTTGAAATCTATAAAATGGTGTGTATCTTTCTTGATTGCATAATGAGGTTCGAATTAGAGCTATGAAATATTTTTTTTAGATTTTTTTTGTACTACTATGTTTGTCAAATAAATAAACTGTCAAATAATTACATCATGCTCCAAATAAAACGAATTCATCGGCGTAAGCATCTTTTAGGAAGTGATAGACCTAAAAATAACCATTGCTTTTGAATCTATATACCATTTTATGAAACATAGTTGAATTTTTGAAACAGTTCAGACATTCCTAATAAAGTTTCTTTTAAATTCAAGCACTCTAGATAGTAGCTTCGAATAAGATAGAAGAGGGTTTCAGTATTTTATTGATTACTTTTATGATCAAATGTTTCTGATCATAAAATTTGTCTGCTTTTTTGTTTTTGCTTGATGAATTCGTTGCTTGGTCAGTAGAGGATCAAGGAATTTTCAGTAAGTTCTAATCACATAGTATGTAACATTTATTAAAAGAATTACAAAAGTTTTATGAAATCGAATTAATGATTTTAAAAACGAAATTATTCGTGAATTTTAAGATCGTTGCTATGTCGGAATTTTATTATTAAATTTGTATTTGGTGTTTTGTTTATGGGTATTTAACTATTTTGGAATAACTAGTTAAAAGGAATTTTTTTACAACTAGTCAGTGTATTATATTACCTTCTTCTAACGATAATGTTTATCTCAGTGACTTACTTAAACATTGAGTGACTGTGCCATTCCAATAGGTACCGTCCACACACTGCAAGAGTAAAGAATTGGACAGCGTATCGTTGAAGACGTGCCCTTTACAACACATGTACATAGCGGAACGGTTGTTACTGTATACGAGATACCCTAATCGCGGAGGAGGCAGTTTTTGGCATCCATTAACTGAAAGGTAATAAAACAATGAACAACGCTGAAAACTAATTAGGAATACAATTTTTGATTAAACTGTAAGCTTATCTGACGATTTGAATTTAAGTTACTTTTGGTATTAAAATCATTAAAACAGAAAATATAAATTTATTTTGAGATTATTAAATTTAGACAACTTTAATTATATAATTTCAGAAAGTTGAACGCATGGCATAGATTAATTTTTAAAAGTAAATATGCCATTTGAAGTAAATATGCTAACTGAAGCTGATTTATAAATATTCTCCAAAAGTTTCAGCTATAAGAAAAAATAATTCATAATTAATGCATTAATATCTGCCCTAGCTCTTTGCTCTGGTGATTTTGATTCGATCCGATTTAGACATGCTTATTTAAATATTTCAGCATGTTTAAAATATGCTATTCAAATAAGTAAAAATGGATTTATTTAAAAAGTTAATACCGTTGATATTAATTTGGAGATAAATTAAATTAAGTACACATTGCCATAACTGCCATTTCAGATTGATTGAAAAAAAGTTATTTTTAAGTATTCAAGTTTTAAAGCTATATGTGTAAAATATTTAAACTTTAATATATTTCATTCATAGTATAAAGTAAAGTATTTTTTATAAGTACAAATTTATCGATTTAAATAATTAATATATTGATAACAATTTTTAAAGATATAATTCTATATTAAACCCCTTCTAATGTTGAACATATCCAAACAAGTTTATTCTTGTAAGAAATTGTTTGCTTATTTATTAGTAGATGCCTTTGGCAACCAGTTAGCTCCTAGGAATACACTTCTATAGACCTACTAATGTCAGTGGAAAGATAAAAAAAATTACTCAAATGTAATATAGTGTAATGTTTCTTTTCTTCTTTTTTTTAAAATTAACAATAAAAAGTTCTCCAGTATATTACTTAACTTTAGAATAATTAAAATTCTTTTTAATTCATAAAAATCACAACGAATTGCCTTTCGTTTGTCCTAGATGTATGTTTAACGACATGTCCTGAGAAATGCCGTCACACACATATTTATAATCATTAGTAACTATAATTATTATTTCGTAAAAATTCTTACATTTATAATACAGGAGAAACCCCCGGGATGGTAAAAATTCGTTGCTCTTAAAAGTAACCTGCACATGGCCACCTGTTGTTAGAACAGGTATTCTCGTCTTGTCATCCGCTTGTCCACAAGTGTAAAGCACTTTATGATTGTTTTCCAGAACTACAAGAGAATCCGGGCATATTTGTTTGCCTCTGGTCTGAATTCCTGGTCTCAAATCCATATCCAGAACTGTAATCTTCATTTCTTGTTTGATGGACGATTCTAAGTTCCAAGTGCAATTGGAGACTTTTGGATAAAAGCGTGGATAACCTGGCGAAGATATGTATCCGCTGGTACCCGTTATCTTGATATTGCAAAATTTGTCTATCTTTTTCTCTGTGAAGGAAAGAATATAAATAAATAATAAAAAAAGAATAGCACCTTATAATGAGAGAAATTGTCTTGCAAATGTATTTTTTAAATTTTCATAAATTTGTTTTAAGAAACAGGTTGATTATATGAAGTAATTAATCAGTATCAGGTAGCTAAAGAAAAGTCCAGATTCTTCTTAAACACAAAATATAGGAGAAACAAATCAAGGAAAAACATGTACACAAGTTTTGAATCGACAGGGATTCGAACTTATGATCTCTTTACTACAAGACCAGTATTATAACCGTTTAGCTATGGAGACTTGATTGTTTCTTTTCAATGCGGCAATATCAAGGATCATAAAGTTTTATTTCCCAACATTATTGATGATGATGTCGTGTCCGTGTTTCCACGGAAAGGGGGCGCAGTAGCTTCTGAGGATAAAGACCCCTGAGCACTCAGAGGGCAGAAGTCTGACTTGTAGCTCAAATGAAGATGACACACACACATTCGCTTGCACAACCCCTTTCTACAGGGGGGCACATTCACACGCCTCACAGACAGAACACAGAGTAACAATCATACCCGAACCGGGACTCGAACAAGGCAAGCACAGATCACGGGGAAGACAAGCTACCCCTGTGCCAGGACACCGGCATATGAAGAAATAAACAAATAAAGTAAAATTTTTGGGCATTGTTAGTTTCAAAAAAATAGTAGAAGCACCGAATTCTCTTTCTAGAAGTGATCTAAATGACGTATTGTACATTCTAAGTTAAAATTAGTGGCAAAATAAAAATGTTAAATGGTTCTAGTTATCCAAAATGTTTTTGATTTAAATACCAATGGGAAAAGACGTGAAAGTAGTAAGCACCAGAAAATGATTTAATTGGGGATACTATTGTTTGTTCTTGCATTATATATCTTACTAATTAATCGGTGCAACTTGATTTCCAAAGCTATCGTAATAAATCACCAAATCATGTAAAAAATAGCCAAACTAAAAGCAACCACACTCACTTTCACTTTGGCTTGGCGTAATTCTTCGAGTCGTTTTAATAGCAATCGCAGTGGAAATCAAAATGTACACATTAAGCAAATAAAAGAAGAAAACATATAACTGTGAAAGTGAATCTTAGTCTTCTTCAATTAAAAAATGATTCTCACAAGGGCAAGTAGCAACACTAATGATCTAAACGGTTAAGAGATCATGTTTATATTCCCCAAGCTTTAATTCGATTAACTTTTTATCAGTTAATTTATATATTTCTTTGATTAAATGAATCAAAAACAATATTTATTAAGAATCGCATAAATTAGAAACAATGGAAAATTGTTTAACTTATTTTCAATTTGTTTATGCTTAAACTAAGTAGAAATAGCTATTGAACTACTAAAAATATTTTCACTTGATGTAATTAGTAGACTAAAACATTAAAATTTTTTAATTAAAACAGTTTTGAAGTCGTCTTCTGAGACCAGTGATTAAAAAAAAATTCATTTGTTCACCAGACGACAAATAATTGAGGCAAAGATAAATGATGTTTTGGGAGTGAATTTTTTAAAAAAAAAATCTTATCATAGTATTTATCTACTTCAAATACAACACTATGTTATGTCTTTGCATTTCTCTTCATGGTTCATGCGCAATCATCAATATTATTTTTAACATTCCGCTTCGCTACATTTCTTTCAAATAAATGTTACATCCGACACTTCATTCAGTAATATGTCCCATTACTTATTTCAATAAACTGACACTAAATAAGATAATATTCATTTTTGTAAGTTAAGCTTAGGATTTATTATTTGTGTCAGTAATTATAAATTACTAAGGGAATCATTAATGAATTATTTTCGAACTTCAAAAGATTCAAAATATCCAATAAGGATATAAAATAATTAATTCTTCACAATATTTCATTGTTACCTACTTTTTTACTTTCGCTATACTTAGTAAATAGAAAGTATTGTAATTGTCGAAAAATTCGAAAATGAGATTTTGATTAATCCTTACATTTTAGAGCATTCTGAGTTCGAAAAACACATTTATTGAAAGTATCCATCTGTCTATCTGTCTGTGATAATGATAACATAAGGTCATTTTGAGCTAGACGTATAAAATTTGGCATACGATCTGTATATCAAATTTATAGATTTCTATCAAATTTTGTGAAAAATCCGTTGAAATGAAGTATGTCTGTTCAGCTGTTTGAATATAGGTTAATGCGATTGCTAAAAAAACAAGGATAACTAGATAAATAAACTTCTTTACTGAAATTTAGCATTCAATAGTGGAGACAAACATTAAATTTTGAGCCGAATCCCACAAGGGATTGTTATTGTTGGTCTATACTTTTAGAAGCATAAAAAAGTGATTACTCAAAAATGCAATGGCCTAAGTAATTAAAATTTGATGAGGAATTTTGTGACTACATTTGTATCAAAATTTTGTTTGACGGAAAAAAGCGTCTAAAACACAAATTAACAGCATCACAAAGGTTAACCCCGAAAAAAATCGCCAAAAAGATATGGATTCAGCAAAGAAATTCAAAATTTACGCCAAAAGTATATATTTTCATAACTATTATATGCCAGTGCTATGCAAGATGTAATGTACTTTCTGATAATGTAATTTTATTAAAAAGTGTGTGAGAAATTTTTAGAGAGACCACTCCCTCTGGTTAAATTTCAATTCGTTACCAAATCATTTGCAAAATCCATTCTTATATTTATGCATGCATTTCGATACAAGTGTATGCAAATATATATATAAAAAAAAAACCTCATCAAATATGCATTCTCTGAAACATAATAGCCGCAAAAAGTTCACGTAGCTGTCTAGATCGATTTTTCGCTTTATCGGTTATATTGTATTAAAAGTTTGTTCACCTCGTATTGAAACTGTATTCATGACTGATCTGTTTAAAACAGCTGTGTAAGCAGCAAAGCGGTTGGAATGAAAGCATTCAATTTCTGTTGACAAAAACAAACATATTCAGATAATGTTACCGGAATAGAATGGGAAGGCTTATGATGCTGCAACCTGTAAGAATAAAAGTGAATTTTGATGATGGCGATGAAAAGAGTATTTTCGTATTTGTTCAGAAATTTATTTTTACAAGGACTACATGCCTTACTAATATGCATATGTGTTTAGTTTTTAATATTTTTTCTTTATTTTAGATTTCTTTATTTTTATTTAGAGATGAATTTTCGTTTGATTGAATAGATATTACGGATTTAAAATGTGAATGGGATGTATGCTCCGTTAGTAATCAAAGAATTGAGTTAATTGGCAAATTAGCAATCCAGCTTTTCGGAAGGAGCTGTTAAAAATGTGTACCTAATTGTGTGAGGATATTTACAGAAAATAAGTATTCAGTTTTTATATCTATCTGGAACTCTACTCTTTAGAATTATAGTAACACCTTACTTAATGAGTATAATTCGTTCTCGAGTCTTACTTGTGGTTCCGAACGCTCTGTAAAAGAAGCACTTTCTAATCCATAAAAACAATCAATATAAAATAAGAAAATGTGTTCCATTCCAGAAAAAAAAAAAAACTCAAACAAATTTATAATTGTATAATTTACTATTTATCATACATGCTTTTTTTTACAAGAAAATTGTCTACGTACATTTGTTTTGGCTATGTTTGAAATTTACGTAAAGATATCGGTAAATGAATCGTACTATCGTAAAATAAATTGCACAATTATTACCCTTTTGTAAAATTTTATAACTATAAAAGAGGGTTTCTTAAATACGTACAAGTTTAGTTATTTCATGTATTTCGGAAATAACTCTAATGATTTCGATCAAATTTTATGCTTAAGTTTTTTTTTTCTTTTTAAGCTTATAGAAAGCTCTTTCCAGAAAAAAAAAAGCGAGTTTGCATTAAATACATTTTTTTATAACTGTCAGAATCAGTATATTCAACTTCTTATTCGAAGTTCAATAATTATATTCAACTTCTCAGTCGAATTATGGTTAATGCAATATAGTGGTCTTCAGAAAAGTATGAATGCCGAGTGGTCTTGTGGGTTTTCGGTTTGAGTCGCGCTTTTTGCTTTTATTTATTTACTTAAGTATTTGAATTTAATATATTTGCCTTTTAAGTTCATCTATATAGGTGTCTTTCCTAAAAAATATAATTTTACACATTTTTTTGTAATTAACTATTATAGTCTTTTTGTATCTTCTCTTGTGCTAACAATGCCATATTGCACCATCTCGGATTCGATTTCACTCTGGTAAAATTAAGTGCAAGATCAAAAAGATGAGTAATGATAGATAAACTGCAAAATGAATACTGTAATATTGCAGATTTGGTTGAATAACGTACTAAACTAAGTGCATTTATGATTTTTAAAAAATTTAAATGGTCAGTTCATATGCAGATAAGATTAAAAAATATTCATACGTAATTAGTACGCATATCAAAATATCTTCTCAAAAAAAAAAAAAAAAACTTGCCGAGCAAAGTTTTTTTCCCCCCAGATATTCATTATGTAAAGCGCATAGCTACTGCCTTTATTAGGTGATGCTTGTCAACCTACGATGGAATAATTTCTCATGCGTCCAATCGCCCTTATTTTACTAGAAAATTGTTTTCCTGATACTATTATCTCCTCAAATGACCAAATATCTCCCACATCTCCAAATATCCTCCATTTTGGAGGTCGGGAATGTGTTCCTCGGAGCCCTTTTTTCGAATTTTTAAATATAATCTGAATTAAATAAAAATTAAGCGAAATTTCGACATTTTCCTGCTATAACTTCCGAAAATGTTATCGCACAAAGATTATTTTTACATTACAAATGATGTATTAGTTTCTAAGATTTGTAAGCACATATGATTGTTTGTTTATCCGTAAAAAGATTGCAAACAATATCCACAGTAAAATAAGTGACTTATACATTTCCTTTTTTCGAAATCATAATTCTTACATTGAGTACCAAATAAAACAATTTTAAACGAAAAACTTTTGATTTATTGCTTAGTGTGATGACTGCTTAGAAAGACTTATTGTGATTAGTATTAGAATCGCTTAGTGTTAGTTGATTGCTTAAAAAGAATAAAAATCTGGTTAAGTAATTCATGATGTATATGGAAAAAATTATTAAATAAACTCTTTTTTTCTAATGACGGCCTTTCAATTGACACTCATCTTCACGGATTTAATAAGTTTTCTTTTATATTTATAATGAAATCAGTAATGTCTTCAAGCACGCACATTCACCTAAAATTCACGCGTGGCTTTTTAAGTTACCATTGCCAATGAAAGTAAATATATAAAGCATAATGCAGAAATTTTCAAACGAAAACTGATTATACTGCCAATAAGATGCTTTCTGAATCGAGAAAGTGATTAATAAATATATTTCTTTGAATACCAAAAATCTTGAAACGCCAATCAAATTTGAAATGTACAAACATTTAGATTTGAAGATCTCAATTAGCATTCAAATTAAATTAAATGGATAAAAAACCGGCATGTTTCTGATACTTATTTCGAACTACGGGTCTATTCTGTCTGCAAATTCAATGAGAGTAAATACCTTCGAATTTCACGGGATTTTCTGCGTTTAGTAAATGCAAAAGTATAAATAAGTATAACAAAATAAAAGTATAATTAAAAAATTCTTAAAAAATCTAATTCATATATTGCATTTTTTTCTGCAAACGAACAAGTCCAAAATTTGTAGAAATCTACACATTTGTTGGTAAGATCTCATGCGAAATATCTCTTTTCCATTTTGTATAATCGTGTTCACATTATCACGAAGAAATAGGACATATAATCAGTACTTTTACAGATTTCAATAAAACTTGACTTGAATTTACGTTTATGGTGATAAAACCATATGCCAGATTTCATGCATCCAGCTCTTGCTTTTCTAGAGTTTTCATGTTCTCATACAAGTGAAGGGAAAGACATGCTTTTCGTTAATAGATTTAATCTGAAATTCGATTTTGATCTAAAATTCTGGAACCAAGATCGCACATCCATATATCAATTATATAATCCCTTCCGTCGAAAAATTATCGTTTGCATACTAACAGGGAAACATAATTCCGAAAATGTATTTCCAAGCTCGGAGAATTCTGAATAAGTGAAAAAAAAAAGGTAAAATTACCGGAAATACGCAACAAAACTGGACGAAAAACACTTAAAAGAAAAGTAACGGATGGCATACGAACCTTAAAACTTTATTGCATATCTTTATTTCGTGTAACTCGGAAACGGATTTAAAGGTTTGGATCAAATTTTATATTTATATTAATTATTATTAATTTTGCTTTTTTTAAAAATCTACATAGGTGCCTTTCCTGACAAAAAAAAAAGAAAAAGAAAAAAAAAATGACGATTTTACACACACATACATTTTTTTAAAATAAATATTATAAGATATTTTCTATCTGCTTTCATGCCGATAAAGTCCCATAAATTTTTTCATAAATTTCTCATTTTTCATCTCAATCTCGTAAAATTTTGTACTGCTTGCTTTGTTGCCATAGGATGATACCTACAGATACCTCAAAATTTTTGTGAGATGTCGCTGTATGATAGTATCCGAATACGGATACATTTGGCTCACATCCATTAGCAATTATTGTGTTAACTTATTCGAATAACATGTTAAACTAAGTGCATTCATTTTTATTTAAGTGACCAGTTCATGCATAGACAAGATTGAAAAATATTCATATATTATCAGTATGTAATTCGTACCTAAATGTTTTTTCCGAAAACAAACACACACAATTTTAGAAAGAAAAAAATGCTGAGCTGAGCTCGGTTTTTCAGATACTAAAGATAAAAGGTAAATAGAAATGATGCTATACAATGATCACTTATAAATGAAATCAAAACAACTCCTTGGTTAGGATTCTTGTGACTACAGTAAAAGCTCCTTATTCGCGCTTCCTTCATTCGAGTTTTCACGATTCGCGGATTAAAAAAATGCGATCCAATTCGTATATTCGCGGCTAAAATTTTCTTTAATTGCGGATCTAATAAGTACATACATCATAATAAAAGGATTACAACCCACTATCCTTTGTCAATGCCGTCAAATGGATTGATAAAAAAAGTAAAATAGATCTTATTACAACTTTGCCTAAAGTATGTTGTTAAATGATATCGTCGAGGACTGAAACCGACTTGGAGGAAATGTTAAATTCACAACCCATTGAAGAAGAGGCTTCAACAAGCACTGGAAACGTGACATTTAATTTGAAAAATCTTAGTGAAGGTTTAAAAATGGCAAATGAGCCTTGCGATTCGATTTCTTTATGAACATTAATCCGTCTGCGGAACGAAGTCTTAGTTTTAAGTGGTAAATTGCTAATGCGACTGCTGCGTATCAGTCTGAATGAAAGGAGCTTTTAACAACTGCCAAGCAAGAGAAAATTACAAAATTCTTCAAACCATTGCCTAAGCCTTAAGATAATTAATCAAAATGTTCAAAAACTTCAATTAAATAGATTTTTTTCTATTTTTTTTATTTTGTCACCTAGGAACGTATTCCATATAATCCCATATAAATTACCATTCCGTTTTCACGGTTTCTGTATTTGTGGCATATTTATGGAACATATACCCCGCGAATAAAGAGCTTTTACTGTAAATGAAATCAAAACCGCTCCTTGGGTAGGATTCTTGAGACTACATTTTTCGTTATAAAGTCTGTGATTTCAATACCTTTTTACTCTTGTTTCCTAAAATGTAACGGGCGAGCTGCGACCCGGGCAGCTGTTTAGGCTCGTGCCAGACGTATGTATTTACTTCAAGAACAGGTGTTGCGGAAGCACGCGCATGAGTAGGGCTTCTTTTTAAAATTTCCCGCCGTGTCAGACCAGACAGCGGGGTGTGATCAGGGTTGGGTGCTCTTCAATTACGTGTCCATTATTGTGCGGGGTCTTGATGCTAAGAGAATGATTGGATTGGGATAGTATTGATGGCTTATATGTTTACTATACGATGGTATTATATGAATCATTTGAAGAAGGTGAAAAATAAATTAGCGTATCAAATTATATAAGTGAAGAAAATAATTGGAATAGAATGCTATTGTATTTTTAATATCCTGAAAATTTGCTCCGCTGTAGTAATTCCTATCTGCGTTTTTAAAATATTAATTTAAGAAACAACTCGAATCAAAACAACTTTTGCCCAAAACACTTTATTAAAAGAACTTAACAATATTAAAATAATAATAAAATATTAATATTTTTAAAAATTAATCTTTCATAAAAATATATTAAAATTAAAATTTTTTTTTCATAATATAACCACACGTCTCAAAGGTTTTTTTCAACATTTTTTAAGGAATTACCAATAATTGAAAGGAATCGCCATTGCCATTTATCCTTTTTATTACATGTATTCAAGAAGCTTCATCAAGAAGTGTTTATTGCATCGTGTTTATCTATCTATATAAATATATAAACTCGCACAATTGAAATTTAATATAATAAACATTTTTTAAATATGGTACTTACCCATATTTAGACATAAAAATTTTTTAGAAATTTGAATTGAGGATAAAATTCCTATGAATTTTAAATGTCAAAGAATGCAATCAAAATCTAATACAGAAAAATTCGCAAGCTTTTTTGCATCATTCGTTAGCCACTTTGTACGATCTTAAACGAACGTTCGATTTTTTTTTTAATTCGTTAGCAGCGTAAAATCAAAATATGAAAAAAAAAAAAAATCATATTTCGTACTCTCGGTTATCTGCAAGTCAAGAAAAATTTTCTGCCCTAAATACATGAAAGAAAATTCTTCTTTTATCAACATTTCCACAGAAGAAAATCAATAACTGTCATGTGATTTTTATATTATATTGATAGAAATAAATCGAAAATAGTTTTTCGAATTAAAATTGATTATCAATTTATCCAGCATGCTTTCAAAACGTTGGAGATTAATTAATAAATGATAAGCAATTCAGCCTAATCCTTGATTCGACAAACCGATCACAGATAAAGTCAATCAAAGTATACCTTTAGTTGGTCAATGCCAGGTCATACTGAAGCCTATGATCTATGAACAAAGTTTATCAATATTTTAAGGTACTGCATGCACTGTCTCGCACTTTAGGTAAAAACTCTCAATATTATTATCATGTGAGAAGATGATGTTGTTTTGGTTTTAGGTTTTGGAAATCTCAAAATGCGTAGATAACAAATTTTTTGAAGCCTCATAACTGCCAATTTATCGCTTTTGAGGCATCCATTTTTCGCTTTCAGGGTTAGAAAATAATGTAGAAGGTTGTCACATTTGACAATTTATCGCTAACTTAAGTTAAACTTGATTTCCAAATTATTCATTCTTTGAATTCTAACGAATTGTCTTAAATTATTAAGAAAGAATTGTCTTATATATATATATATATATATATATATATATATATATATGTGTGTGTGTGTGTGTGTGTGTGTGTGTGTGTGTGTGTGTGTAATGAGACAGAGAGAAAAAAGATAGAGACCGACAGAGAAAGTTTACACTTATAAATGACTTAAATTAAATAAAACAAATAATGACTTCAAATAATAATGTTTTCCCATGATAACTTAAAATTTGCTACCGTAGATTTCATTTTTTACACTGTATTTAAATTTGTCTTGAATATCCTGTGTTTGTTCATGAAATGTTATAATTAACATTTTTGAAACATATTGAAAAACGAAAGTTAAATATATCTGATTAATTTTAAGGATTGTAATGAGATGGAAATCGCTATACAGTCAAATTTCTCTTAACTAGCACCTTTAATAACAAACGTTTCTCATCGAGTAAAACGAAATAAACGCGTTAAAGTTAATAATAAACGTTAAAACAGTGATGGTTCGCAAAAAGAAAGGCTTGGAAACACCGTGGCATCACATGCTGGATTGGACTGTATCAGTCTTTGTTGAGTGTTTATTTGAAAGAATCCTTGTATATGCATGAATAAAGTTTAAGCTAGATAGCACTGTCGACTCGCGAGGGATTTGAGCAAGTTCCCATGGAGCCATAATCGAAGAGATTGTGTTTCTCCCGAGATTGCAGAACTAGAAATGGACAGCAGTGGCATCAATACGCTGATGGAAGAACGTAACCAGAATTATCGAAGAATTTAAACAACTGCATTTTGTGTGACAGCAAAAAGCTGTGGAGTAGATTTAGTCATAAGAGGAGGAAATAATAGACTCTATTATTTATAAGAATATAGAAAGCAATAGTCTAACAACTTTCTAGTGAAATAAGTGAAATGTTCAAAGCATGCAAAATTGTTGAAAAGCATCATCCTAATCAGACGCTTGTTATGCTCACTTAAAATTTCATACCCAGTTTCTTATTTTCGCCCAATTTTGAAACTTTTGACAACCCTTCTTGTAAAAAGATCTATTCATTATCGATAACAAATTACATTATTGTTAATATATATATATTTCGGAACGATATATATTGTATTGTTTTGCATGAATTCTAATGACTTTTTCGTTTTACGAGTGTTTTGTATTTCAAGTAAGATTTAGGAAGTAATTCAAGTAAAATTTACGCTCGTTAAACGAGGATTCCTTTATAATAAAAATGTAGTTTATTTTGAAATTTTTGCAATTTATATGATCATTTCTTTAAATACATGCAACAATTTTTCCAAGTCTTCTAAGTTTGCATGGCAAATGTTGAACAATTTTGTCAGGAAAATTAATATAACTATTATAAATAATGTATAATATTGTGATCATTGTATGAGAGCACATTTTTTTCCGTATTTTCAAAGGAGTCACTTGTAATAATGATTTATATTATAAAGAGGCATTAATGAAATTTCTTCAGAGAAGTTTTTGGAGTAGTTACCAAGGCAGAAAATTTTGGAATTTCAGAGAAAATTAGGCCTGAACTAACTTATATATATTTGTTAACAAAACATTTCATTACAATCTACAAGAATTTCTGTTTTTTATATAAGATAAAGATAAAAAGACAAAAGAAGATAAAAATTACAATTTGTTTATATACTTATTTTTAAGACGTTAAAGTAGTTTTTAGAGTCGAGATATTTGCTTTACTAACTCCTTGCTTTTTCTTTACTAACAACATGTATTGTTTTTATTCTCCATCTTTTGTTTGAAGTTTGTTTTACTCTTCCATCAATGCACCCGCGTTTTACTGTACAATTTACCACTCTTAATGAACCAGTTATTGGTTTACATTCTTGTAGATTTCAACTTCTTTTTTTTCGGTTATTTTTTTCCCCCAAAAAAATCTGATGGTATACACAAAATTTTTTTAAAAAACCTCATCGCATTACTTAATACAAAATTACGCAGACTGTTTTTATTTTCTCGCTCACGTATTACAGAAAAAATGCAGCAACAATCGACAAAAAATTAAAGATTATTAAAAATGCTTTGAGCTATACAAATGAAATTTGATATACTGCCTTTACACCTAATTTATAGATTTCTATCAAATTTTGTGCAAATCATTTAGATTAAGTCTGTCTGTCCGACTATTCGAATAACAGTTAACTGCAAAACGAAATGATGTAGATAGAAAAAATTCGGTGCACAGATTTAAAATCTATGGTGAAAACACTTATTAACTTTTGAAACAAATCCAGTAAGGAGTTTACCATCTGTTGGTCTGCATTTTCAAAACATGTAAATGCAACAATTCAGAAACGCAGTGACTTCAATATATTAAATTTGGTTTGGGGTTTTAGTCTGAATGTAGTTTTGATCATATTTTGCTGCAATCGTTTGGGAAAAACACCTAAACATATTGGAACAGTTATGCCTGGCATGCAGTTATTAATTTTGGAATATTAACAACTGGATTAATCGCCAAAAAATTCGCCAAGTATAACATGGTAGATTCAGTAAAAATATTCAGTTGAACAAATTTATATTTTGTCATTATTCCAAGCATAGCTTTATCAGCAATAACTTTCTTCTTTATTAGAGTATATTCGAGAAAGTTTTGGGGAGTCCATTTCCACAGGTTAAGGATTATATTGGAATCTATACTGGCCCATTTCAACAATTTTCTTCTTTTTTCAAAGCAGTAAACATTTTCCTACTCTTTTCTTGAGAAAAAATAGTTGTTAGAAAAAGTAAAAGCAGCTTTCTTCTGATAGCTACCACAAAAGTATCATATTCAAGAAATACATTGAACAGAAGGAAACAAACAAGTACCATTAGTTTTGATCAAGGTAAATTTCAGTAGTATCTGGCACATTCAGGTGTAAATTAACTATTCAGATGAAAATCTTGAACCAAAAATGTTTCAAATTTTATTATTTAACAAATAATAATTAAGTCTTTATATATTATATTTAAAATTCTGCACAAGGAAAAGATTTACTGCTATTAATAAAAATAACTATAAAGAACTAGCATGGAAAATGCTAAATAGGAATAATACTTAACCATTTTATAATAACAATTAGATTTTCTTTTACGTAAACTTATTTAATTGTATTAGGAATAATACATTAACAAATTGTAGAGTTTTTTTCAAAATTAAGAAACATTACGTTAGTTAAAAGTAATTAATCTTAGGTACAAAGTTATTTTAGCATCTTGTACTTTTTAAAGTCTATATAAATATAAAATACCTTATCTTTGTAATAAAAATTTAAATGAAAAATATTTAAAACAGAAATGAAAATAAATATAATTCAAAGTAACTTAACATAAAAATAACATTTAAAACGACAAGTTCTCCATCACATAAATTATACTTCTCGCAATATTAAATAAAGGTATTTAAAGTTCTCTCGTAAATTCAATTTATAAATTTGCAAATTTTGTGTAGCCTTGACACTATTATTTCTTTCAAATCTTTTAATACAATTAAAGGAAGAAATACATCTGTGTTATATTTTCAATGTATAAGAGGTCGAGACCTATGAATTAGTTCTCTGGGGGTCGGAAACTAGTCGGGGCAATATGGGGCAGATGTGTGTACTTCCGAAAGAGGGATTACTTCCCCCGCTGATTGTGAAGTGATCATTATACATTGCATAAAACTAGCCTTACAAAACCCTAGCTGTCAGGAGAAGCAAAAGATGATTTAAAAAAAAGTCTCCCTGCAGTGGTTATAAAGTCATAAGAGCCTTATTGAAAAAAAAAAAAAAGAGTTTTCGCTTTTTGAACAGCTGCGGTTTTTGTTCTGTCTTGTATCAAACTTCCATGCTTTATTTTAAATCTCTTTGTCAGTTTGTATGGACGTTAACAAAGTAGATACACGCGTCTGGGCTCGCGGTATTGCAAACGATCTTTTTATATTTCGTCCAGATGGCAACATGAAATTTAAAGTTTTTTCCCCCATGGAATTTTTTTTTTCTATCCATATTTGAAAATTAAATATTTGCTTTTTTGGATTTTCGTTTATTTTAATATTTAAACATTATGATCACATTTTCATTTTTTAATAATATTCTTTTTTAAAAAATGCATGTTTATTGTTATCTCGACAAGAATATCATTTTAAAAATATACTTTAAGAAAAATTGTAAATAGTTGAAAGAAAATTTTAGGTTTTTCGATAATTTGATAACATTTCGTGTTCAACACGACAAGCATATGATTAACATCCCATACAAATGTAATGTAAGCATTCAAAACAATCAGTTGCTACCAAGTCTATTGGTAACATTTTGCATATTGAAATATAAACTAAGAGTATATCGTAAAAGTCTTATATTGTAAATTGAATGATGAAATCTTTTGTTATCGAATTTTAAAGTCGAGGTAACAAACAAATTACTATCAGCTCTTTGTCCCTCCAAAACTCTCTGAAATTTGCAAATAGATGGCATTAACATTGTACTTCTGTGTAATTAACAATAAGGTGTTTGTAAAGAATATTACAAATAATTTTTAACAGCAATCATTTAGAAAGTAATATTGATAATTTAATTGCCAAATAATATTTAGTAAGATTATGTTTCCTAGAGCTATTGCTCTATTTTTTAAAAACAGATGATTTCGTGCATTAAGTATTTGAGGGATGCTTTGCACCATTATTTTATTTTAAAAAATTACAATTAGATGGAAAAAGGTTTGTTTATAGGGAATATTTTGTCTAAAGGAGAAGAAATGGAAATTGATTTAAACTCCTGAATTGCCGATCCTCATCCTCTTTGGAGAATACGGAGAAAAAAGTGATATTTAGAAAACCTGCTCGAGAATGGCATTTTTTTCAATTCCTTTGATATTTTCTAACAATATTATTATGAAAATCATTTTGACGTAAAAGATTACGTTAAATGATGTATGCAAAGTATCTGAATTCTTTTTTCATTTTCTTTTTTTTTTTCATTCCAATTTGGAAACTTTGATAAAAAACATTTTGAAGAAAATATGGCTGAAGACATATTCTCTCCTTTATTTTGGGAAAGCAAGAAGAGAAATTCAGAAGCCCCTGACTTAATCACATCAATAAGCTGATTAATAAGTTAGATAACACAGCGCTATGGAAGAAAAATTAAAGTTGAATAACAGGTAATCTTTTCAGTCTCTAAAAATGTACTAGATCTTTAGATATAGATGACAGATACATTAAATATGACAAATAGATAATAAAGCTGTGAATGGATGAGGCAAAAATAAACATCTTAAATCAAGCGATAGAAAGCGGAGAAGATAAAGGACAGAAGCTGCCGATTTCCACACTAACGCTCCAGCTAACATATCTAATACTATAATACGAGGAATGGTTGCCAAGTCGAAAATCGCCCCAGAA
This sequence comes from Argiope trifasciata, assembly GCA_026543055.1. Lineage (NCBI taxonomy): Eukaryota > Metazoa > Arthropoda > Arachnida > Araneae > Araneidae > Argiope > Argiope trifasciata. The sequence goes on along the minus strand of JAPMOQ010041062.1, from coordinate 4,648,685 downwards.
TTAATAAACTGAAGGTAAAGTTGGGGGTCTGGAGTTTTTGGCCACGAGGAATCGATTGGCGCCGGTTTTGAAGCGCTATGGTCGAGCAGTTCGGAGTTACAGATAGGATATTTTCAAACTTTATTAGTTCGCCATAATGGCTACTTAAATATTCAAGCCGTGACGTGCTGCCATCTATAGCCAATATGGCGAACTAATAAAGTTTTATGTTTATGCTGTTATAAGTTTATAATATGTTTCTTATGTATGTATATATGTTTGGTTTTTCTAAATAAATTTGTCAAAAATATTGAACTTCAACACACTTCAATCTTTACCTTTACTTTACCTTTGTATAGAATAGTTCCCTTTCCAAACTCTAACTTTGTTTAGAATAGTTTACAATGGTGCACTTTAACCGGTTATCTTTTCACCAATGGTTTCACAAATTTTCTTATGGCATGTATTGTTTTGATAAATCACAATTGAAAATTTAAATCTTCGAGTTAGCTTCGATACCTGTTTTCTCCGAGCGGAGCTCGGTCACCCGCTGGTGAATGCAAAAATGATCGAATAGATATTTGTCAGGATTCACCAGCATCCCAAGACCATACAGGGGAGGGGGATTTGAAACGATAAGCGAAAGCCGGAATTCTTCAATAGATTTTTTCTCCATTAGATACTTTTTAGTTCCGTTTTTTAACCTCTATGTATGTGGGCGTCATAGTTATTTCTTACCATACTATTTTATCTTAAAATTGCGTACTGATATTTTAGATAGTTAAATCAAGAGGCAAAACAAATAAAAACAGAAGTAGTTTTCGAAAAATATTTTTTCATAGTATTATTAAATGTCACTGAAAATAGCTATTGCTGTTAATCTCAAAGCGTTATCAAAAAATTCAATAAGAAATTTTAAAAAAATAGTTTTGGATTAAAAAATTTCAATAATTTTGTAAAAAAAGCAAATTAATAGATTTTATGAGCACACATATTTCCCATTTATTCATCATAATTTAATATTTAGGCTCCTTAGAGTAAATAAAAATTGTTCTAAATTATTATGTTGAATTAGTACTTTTTCCAACAATATTACAAGTTATCTGCAGTTTTATTCTCCAAGTCCGCGGACAAACCAAGTTCATTTTATAGTTAAATGTAAAAATTCCCTATTTTTATGCCCCCTCCCTCCTACTTTGATTAAATAAACACATTCTGATGCATGCGTAAAAGTGTGGAAGATTTTCGAATTCGAGAGTGAACACTAAATATTTCACGTGCCAGTCATCTAGAGGTGCCGTGGAGGCAGATGTATTATTTTTATTATAAAAGACTTTATTTCAATTTTAATGAAAGATATGGAGAGAGAATGAAAGTGCTTTACTCCGATCTTTGTTTTCTCTTTTTTAAATTACTGGATTAGTAGGTGTATTTTGTTATAAATTCCTGTAACTGAGTTGTTAATATTAACAATTGCAGTAGATGATTTTGAATTAAGCATGTCTATATTCCTTTTCACATACAAATTGCTAAATAAAATTGTTTTTAGGGATTACAGAGCTGTTTCACTTGTTACGGAAAAAAAAAGTTTTGTTTTACGTATATATGCTTAAATATAATATGTGAGCTAATTTCTCTTTGTATAGCTAAAAGACAAATGCTGATATTTTCATTAATATATATTATATTATATATGTCAGTAGGATTTTCTTATCGAAGATTAAGATTATTAAGTTAAAATTATTACTGATTATTCAATTTAACAATTTATGGTTTTACTTATGCTCCTAATAAGGCCTATTTTTTATAATTATCACGCGCATTCCCCTTTTAGTTAACTTTATGACAAGATTTTGAACAGCACAATGATATTTAGCAGTTCGACAAATACAGTTCTTGGAATGGAATTTTTTCGAACATAAGTAAGTTTTTAGATGGGGAAGGTCTCCAAAAATAACAGGTAATATGTGTAACTTTTTCTCAAGCTTTCTGTCCACTATGTGGCCCTACATGTAGATGAGATTTATCTAGATGGTCATAAAATGCTATTTATTTAATGATTTTGAAAAAAATACTTAGAAATATATGAACTAGTTTTGCTACTTCTTCTGATTAGTTCAGATTAATCAGTTTTGCCATGCAATAAAGAGGAAATCTAAATAAATATTCATCAAATTTTAACAGCTTAATAGTCAAAAAGGAAGCAGCATTCCGAGTGTGTATGTTGGCACCAAAATTAGTTTGTGCAGACTGAAGTATTCATTAATTATATGCAACATTTAGTATTTTTACAATTATAGCCAATCTTGCAGCTGGACAATAGCTCATGAATTCTAATTTAAAATAACTATAAGAGAATTAGAAAACAAAGTTGAAGGTTGATCGACGAGACCACCCATCTGTTACAGCACTTTTTGGCTTTTGACTCCACTCTCGTGGGGGCTATCTTCAATGCCCTTTCATTGAGGCACAAGAAAGGCCACCCCTCGAACCACTTTGTTCCGCTTTCAAACAAGGGCGTGACACCATGGCACCTATGGAGGGCTCACCACAACGCGATCGACTCCCCATCGGTTTTGTTATTAGAATCGGCCATCTGACATTTTCTGGCAGCCGTTTCGAAAAGTGATTAAATTTTCCACGATGATGCAACGCTGAATCTGTGGTAGAATATAATGAAGATATATAGTAGATAAATTGCGTTTACTCATTGGAGTTAAAAAATAAAATAGCATAGACAAAAGAACCAACCCAAATAATATGTTTTTGAAGATTTTTTTCCAAGAAAATATATAATTTTGTGTGTCTAAATATAAATTTCTCACAATCAGTTAATGCAACATGTAGTATTTTTACAATTATAGCCAAATTTCGCACAATCAGGGGTGGCAATCTAAAATCAACACAGTGACTGAGATCTTTAGATACTAGAAGAACAGCTTCGGAATACGAAATCAGTTTTCTTAAATAGTAGGTCAGGATATTTCTTCAAAATGAAAATAAGCTGCATAAACAAACTTGTAAGATCTATTTTCGTAGATTTAATAATTTTGTTTTCATAATCAGTTAAAAACAAATGTGAAATCTTTTAAATTTATCTGCACTGCCATTTTTTAAAATTCGGTAAATGATACAATGTAAAAAAGAATTATTTAATGGCGGAAAATATTTTTTCCTCGTCTATTTTTGAAACATTTAATTTACATTTATTTCAAAATAACTATCAGCAGTTTTCAGATTAGTTAGATGTACACCTTTTATAAAGTCTGGTCACCTTCAACCTTTTTATGAAATACGATAAGAAAATATGTACGAATCATTTCATATTAACATAAAAAATAGTTAATTTCAAAAATGCAGTTCACCAGTTAGTTTTTGCTTCATCATTTTAAGTAAAAATTGTATTTTACTTAATGAACTAATAAATTTCTAAAAGTCTGAAAAGCGTAGGTCTTTTATCCCCCCTCCTCTTTATTATAGCTACTGTATTATTTAGAAGTAATTTTGATATATATTCATGCTGATAATGCTATACAAGTAATTTTTTTAGCATAATATTTTTTTTCTTCTTATTTTATGCTTTGCTTAACACAAACTTCTAAAAAGGATATTTAAAATCAAATTAAAATTGTATATAACCAAGCTTCAGAATTTGAATTTAATTTAACATATGAAAAAGAAATTTAATGATATTTGAAATACAAGAAAAGAAATGTAATAATAATGAAATATGAAAAACAAATGTTATGATAATTTCATATATTTGAGAATTTTTTTTAAAAAAAGCTCATATTTTGAAGTATATATATAATTAAATCTGTTCCCACACGTTTTTTAAATTATACTATTCTACATGAGAACCAGTAACCAGTTATGAGAAAGAAAAATAATAGTAAAATTAAAAGTTTCGAATCACTAGTATGAAACATCAAAACATGATTTTTAAGATCAATACGTCATCTATCTTTACATTAATTGTATACATAAATTCCTAATTATATAGAAGCGATAAATTGCTCAAAAATGTATTTATTTAATTTCGTTTTAAAGATATTTATACATACAAAAACTTTTACTAAAATAATGAAAAGTAATGTCGTAAAATATAATTTTAATTATTTTTCCGGAATAATTTTTTTTCTCATTTTTTAAATTATTCTTTGTTTAATATTTTTTTCGTATTTTTATTTATTATTATTTATGAAATATATCAAAATTGTGCGTAGCCTTTTTCAACAGAGCATCTATTAGCCAAGAAAAAGTAAAAAAATAAATTACGTAGCTCTACGTTCAACAACCGATTGTTGTAGATCTGCTCCGGAGACAGTATGTAGAATTCCTTGCTCAAACATGTTGAAATTCACAGATAGTTTGCCGATCTATAAACATTATCATGTTAGCATTGATTTCGGATAGTTTTAAAAATCATACTTTATTCGTCAATTTTGAAAACGATCCGATGCAAGTATTTATCCAAATTCGTCAATTAGCTATCATACATAAAAAAAAAGAGATTTTAAATATGCAATGCGTAATCATTTTCCACCAACAAAACAATAAATAATTCTATATTATTCTTGTTCCACACGTTTTTATTTTTTTTTTCGAATAAAAGTAATATGGAATAGATATAAATGAAAACAATATATATATATATATATATATCCAAAGCAATCAAAATATAATTTCCAAAAATTTTTTATTATTAATTTATTACATTATTTATAAAGTAAATATTTTTGTCGATCAATTAATAAATTATTCAAATCTGATTTAAAAAACAAAACAAAATCAAGTGAAGCAAATGAGAATTTCGATAAGGACTTAAAATTTAAGTGATTGGCATCTATTGACTAAGGACAATCCTAATAGAGACTATTTAGTCTCAACAGAAATGAAACGCAATAAAACTTAAAATTATTTCAACATTCAGAAGCGGGGAACTCAATTCAGTTTTTTTAAATGTTTTTTCAATCAAATATTCTCTCATTACCTAAATTGTAAAATGAAAGTTAAAATGACCATACAATGAACAATAACTATTATAACATGTTTGAGTTTGAAAAATTAAAATGATACATTGAATTAAGTATTGTTGACGATTTGAGTAAGAAATTAAACCCGATAAAAAGTATTTTCACGATTTGTCGGAAAACATTTTTTTATTCAGTGTAATTTGCAAGAATCTGTGCTTTTTATCAGATGGGAAATATTGCAATAACACAAAAAAGCCGGAACTAAAACTTAAATTATGCGTTTAGATCAAATATTTGTTTTGTTTAACCTAGCAATAAATCTAGTATTTCCACCCATTTATTTGTAATACCCACATGGATGTGTGATTATAAAAACTCTCATTAAAAAGTGAAATGCAATTTTCTCTTGCTTATAGCATTAACAGGAAGATTATTGATGGTCAGAGAAGAAGATTTATGATGATTTAAAATTTATGACTAAATAAAGAGGAAGAAATACCGGGAGATATTGCGTTAAGCACTTTCATCTGTTTTACATCCCATCAAATCTATCACGGAAATTGTGAAGCATATCTGTGTTATAAGCACATCAACTATGAAAGGTGGATGAATTGCAAATTTCTCTTTTTTCCCTTTGCTTATCAATAGAAAAGTTTTCATTTAAATAAATCAATTTAAAAGAAAAAAATTCATGTAAGGAGGTTTTTCTCAACTTGATCTGTCTCACAGATTATATGGTTGCCCAAAGCATTCGAAGAGGAAGAGAGACATACCAGATGTCCCTCTGCTTTCAACTGCGTATTTTTCTTTGGCGATTAACTTAAGAACGAAGGTTCTTTGCTGATTGTCCTTAGTGCGAGGTGGATTATGCCTCCCCCTATCATATTCTTGAATGTTTGCAGTTAGATATTCTTGAGATACTGAGGGACCCGCTATTGTTTTGGACTTTTTGGAGATCGATGGTTCCATGGAGGTGGTATAGCGCATCTATACCACCTGGGATTAGAAACAACAACAACAACATTTAATAAATCATATAGAAATGACGTACTGCATCATAAGGATTTAATAATGCTCAGCTTCGTTAAATGTACCACGACAACAGCATTATAGTGAGGATTTGAAATATATGAACCTGGAGACATGACAACGAATGCGTTTCTGGCATATTTCATTCAGTGAAACTTACCACGAATTGTGTTTTTCTATCTCACAAGCTGATTCATAACATCCAAACTTCGGCATTATAGATAGTCTACGCTTCAATATGATATGCTCGGAAAAACATGTCACGGTAACACATAATAATAAATTTTTGTCTTTGAGTTCAAAAATTCAAATGTTCATGAGTTTTCAACAAGCCTCAATAAAAAGACGTTCAAATTGCAGATTACTCCCAAATTTTGAGTAAAATCTGATCAAAGGAAGTTTGTCTTCCCGGTTATTCGAATATAATTTAACATAATGACTATAAACCGAAGAGAGCTGGATGGATACATTTCGATGCACAGAATTAATATCAATATTCTAGATACCTATCGAATTTTGTGCCAAATCCAACAAGGAATTGACCGTCTTTCAAAAACACGAGTATACGTTAAATAAAAAATATGCTGATTTAATTATATAATGCGTATGGAATGTTGTGATTACAAATGTAGTTCTGTATCAAATTTTAGTTCCTATTAGTCAACAAAAATGGGTCTAAAGCAGAAATTCGATTTTCGGGTACTATTAACCATATGGCAGGGATAAATCGCCTAGGATGACACGATAGTTTTAGTAAAAATGCTGAACTCATACCAGTTTAATATTTGATAACTATAGTACACCACTACCATGTAAGGAGTTCTCTGGAATAACATCTTTATCGGATTGTATGCGAGAAATAATAATAAAACCAACTGGTTTAATTTTAAAATAGTAGCATATAATACAAATAATAGTAGTAATAATCTATACAAATTAGTTTTATACAGTAATATATTCTGAAATTACCGTCTAACAGCTCTACAATCTGGCCTAATTTTTAGATACCCTAAATTTCAAAAATCCACTCTAAGTTGTCCAATATGTTGTGTATATTTTACCTTTAAACATATTTTAATCGAGTGCCCATCTTTTAATTCATCTTGTCTACACTGTTTAAGCTCATAGCCATTACCATTACAAGACCTGTTGGGTGAAAAATTCCACCCTAACATTTTAAACTTATTAAAATCCATTGCCATTTACACTTGTATTTAACTCCTTTAATTTACTTTTACGCTTGATTTTTACATTGCATCATGATAATGCATTTTTCGCACTTTTGTTTCATTTACATTTTAACCCAGTACGTACTTAAACTTTTATTTTTGGAATTTGTATGTTGATAACTTCCTGCTTTTATTTTTTTATCATGCGGATTTATAGTTAGGTTTAAAATTTAAACATTTGCTTGATGCAGCATTATCAAATATGGTTCTTGCGCAAAAACCCCTTACAACCAACCAAACAAAAATCCACTCTAAAATAAACATTCCCATCTCCCCCAAGACTTTTTTTTTTTTTTTTTGCCAAACTTGTTAGCTGTAATTCGTTTATAGCAAATGCTAGTCAACGTATACTGGTGGGTCGTTTTTTAAAAATCAACGATTAACTTATTTCAGCGTAATTTTTTAAATCCAAATTTGATTTTCAACAATATTTAAATTATCTAATTTCTTTTCCGATAACACTCTCGATTTTTTTATGGTGGATTATAGAAATTTATAGAAATTAAAGATTATAGAAATTGCACATGAATATTCAATGTTTATCTTAAATAAAAAATATATATCTTATGTACTCATGATGTAATAAATTTGATTATTTCGATATTGCTATATTTGATTTTTGTTTCTTTATAAGGGTGTTCCAAAAACTATACGAAAATTATGGAAGTGATTACTTCTTGGAAGGAACTTCTCGTTTCGAGGGAGGTCCGTGAGCAATTAAAAGGGTGTGTAAAAAGTCTGATGCCAGAATTTACCTGGAACACACGAGTAGCGTAGAACGATCACTCCTTTACATCTGCACTCCCTGTCTGGGTGATCCTCTGTCAAATTATAATGGCAGTGTGACATGCCGGAACACCTAGGGAAAAATATAGATTGCGATACAATTAACTCAAAATTGATCATTATGGTATCATCATTTTTGATAACTACATAAGATAGCAAAAATTGAAATATTTTTTTAAGAACCAGTTTCTTATTATTAAAGAAATCGTTGCTATTAATTGCTTCGCTGTATTTAAATTTGAAATTCTTATATTTATTGATATAGAGGTAAAAATTTCAAATTATTACTTTTTAATTGATATTGTTCGATTAAAAAAAGCTTCAAGTGGTTGCATTTTAGGTTTATATGTTTATATGCCATCTAGGATACAATGTCGAGACACTACAATTTATACTTTAATCCTCCGTCAGATGAAAATAGTATTTACATTTTCAGCATTCCATACCATAACAGCTGGAAGATATTTAACATGTAATAAGCTAATACGGTGCAGATTAAGAATAATAAAGGAGACTTCATGAAAATATCCTTTTATTATTCCTTTATCTAATAGAAATAAAAAAGAATTCTTTTCTCACAAAAGAAAACCTTGTCAGCATGTAACAAACGGATTTATTTGTTACAGCAAATGCAAATCATTTGAGAAATAAGTACTTTTCTGTTAAAACTATCAGATATTTTGACTTCCCAGCTTTAACGGTTTGCTTTATGAATTTATCTCATCTCAGAATTAGATTCCGTATTCTATTTCGGAAATGTATTGTTATTTTCAGCTATATAAGAACGTTAAATCATTAATACTTAACAACCTTTTTTAAGGACGTTTCTACAAGTGAGCCCAAATTTCACAAAATAAATATTTAAACTTTAAAATTGTGCTAATCTATTCCCATGTTTTTGTTTTAATTTGCTTTACTTACATATAAACAACATAAAGAGTATTCTAAAACTTATTTTGTGTTCATCAAGAATCGCGGTGTTCGCGACGTCAAGAAAAAAAAATATTTATAAACAATTCCCTTTCTAATAATTTTATTTGTACATGCATAGGTATGAACAATTTTATAGTTTATGTATTTTTGCAATTTTATCTATTTTTAAATTTTTGTTTGCTTTTAGCATTTTAAGATCGTCCCGTTTTAGGTATGTTTAAATTATTTTAATTAAAAAATTGTTAACTATATGCATATATTTTTAATATTTATCTACTGGATTAGACACCATCTGCAATTAGTATATAAAAATATTTTTGAAAACAAAAATGTCAAGAATTAATGGTTAAGGTAATCTAAGATACTTATACATGTCAAAGGCATGTCATTGTTAATTATTTGTCTTTTTAACTTAATTGCATATTTCATTTATAATAGTCAAATATTCTAAATTTCAAAAATATAAAAAAATTCTACACTTCGATACATGAATCAGGTACTTTATTGCATGCGAAAGAATTAATATCCAGTGATTTTCTTTCAATATTCAGACTTGCCGAAAATAAAGAAAAAAAATGCATTATCATCATCAGCGGTAAACCAAATCAGAACGGCACCTCAGGCATCTGTCCCCCTCCCTCTTACCTTCCCCTAATCGCTACGGCGAAGCATATCACCAGTCACTGCCTCTCCCTCAAATAATTTGTTCAAGATGCCAAGTGATTTTAACGATTCATAATGTTTTTATTGAATGTCCTGATTTTAATTATCATCGTATAAATTTTTTAAATTCTTCATCATTGGACATGCTAACACTGTTGGGAGAAAATCCCCACAAAAATATTTTTAAATTTATTAAGGCAATTGGTTTTTATCATGCCATCTAAACTCTAAAGAATTTTTAAATTTGTTCAATTTCCCACCATCTCGTTTTGGTTTGAACGTGGACTTTTAATGTGTCTTTTGTTCTTGCAAAAATCATTTTACGTTGTACAAGAATTTCTTTTAATTACCGTACGTCTGGCACAGTATAGCCTACTTTGGCTCTTGTACCAATAAAACAACAAAAACCAACCAACCAAACCCCCAAATTATTTAAATCATTAGAATAAAAATAAAATCATTTTCTAACATCTCTGTTTTTAAAATCTTCGCGAGACATCTCTAAATATTGAGCTGTTTTAAGAATATCGAATACAAACGGAGCCTTTTGAAAAAAATTTGAGTTTTGAACTTAGAAATTCTTCAATTTTACAGTCGAAATCTGACCATTAGAGTGAGGATAGTACGGTAAGATATATGTGATATTTCATTTTTATTATAATTTTTTGATAGAAAACATAAGTTTTAAGTGTCTAAAGTTTTAGACAGGTTTCTAATATACCATTATTTTTAAATATATTTAAATTCATATTCAAAATAATTCAATTGTTTGAAATGATACACCTGAGAGCTTCCCATGCACTGATAAATCATTACCTGTCACCAGTTACAATAACAAACAATGTAAGTAACCGGGAAGAGGTTTCAAGTAAAATAAAAGTAAAAACTGGCTGTAATTTTCGTATCACAACGCAAATGATGGGTCAAAATAAACAACAGCTGATTTTCTACATAAATATTGCGGGATATTTAATGTTTTTTTAATTTAAAAACTTGTAGAACTATAACTGTTTAATATTTATAGTAATCAATTATATTATTTAAACCTACTATAATTGTTTAATGTTTATAGTAGTCAATTTCGAGGACTCTGGGGAAGAAATCAAAAACACTTCTAAGAAGTATTTTATGAATATTTAATGCAATATTTATAAAAGATATGCAGCTTGTCTCATTCAATACTTTCAATACTTGAAGGCAAAATACGAAAAATAAAATCTTAAAAAAGCATAAATTTTTTGTAAATTATTATTTTTTGTCCAAAATTAATAAGGCAGAACAGCCATAACTAATTTTAAAAATTGCATATCAATTATTTATATAAATGTAGAAACAAATCTAAGCAATCTAATGATCCAAAATTATTTAACTTGCACACATTTAAAAAAAGGAGTTATCAAATCCTTCAATAAATATAAAATCATTTCATTCGATTATTATAGAATCATATATCTAAACACAGCAAAAAAATAATCAGAGAATTCTTTTTTTTTTTTTGTATGTGTGAGCTAATTTATTTCTCTAATGGATTCGCAACGCTTCAGTAGGAAATGCTAGTGCCCTTCTTCCAATATTGTACTTAAGGAAATTAAATATATAAGTAAGAAACAGAAGAATGGTTGTCAGAGAATATTTCAGTGATACACAAGAGATAAGTGATCATAAAATATCCAAACAAGTTATTAAAAAGATGAACCTTAATTAGTTTTTAATAAGTTGTTCGTCACAAAATAAAGTAAATCGTCTTTTAAACAATAAATATAAAATTACAATCAAATTATCAATTTAAATATCAAATTACCATGCTCAACATACACAATTTATTAAGACTAAAACACTTTTAGTCTCAATTTTACAGACGATAATTTTACAAAGAAATTTATTTTTATAATTTTAATTCAAACTTTTCACCCAGTAATTGCAGACAAACTAATAATAAATATATAATTAAATGCTACAAACACTGAAGCTACTTCACTTTTTAGTCAATTTATTGCATATACTTTTTTGCATTTAAATACTTTAAAACAAATTTCATATTTTGTCGAAAGGAGTTTATCTAACAGCAGGATAACTAAAACAACTTGAAAACAAAATTGCTTGTATATCATTTTGTGCGATGTTTGTAGATATGAAATTTAAAAGCCTCTATCCTGCTGCCTCATTAAATATGTACGATGATTTAATTGAAATATTGTTGTTATCTTATTACTTTCTTGTATTCTAAGTATACAGATTGTATAGAGAAGTTTAGATATAGATATTGTAATAATCAAAAACGGAAGCAGAAGAAAAAAATAATAATCGTAGGCATGTAAACGCTTTAAGTCACAAACACAATGACTAAACTCAGCGTGCGATTTTGTGATTACAATTGTAGTTCTGTGGTAAACTTTGATTCTAATCGCTTGTAAAGAAAATGCTCTAAAACAAAATATTTGATTATCTTAATTAATTTCATCTGGTGATTAATCACTAAAAAATCGGTAAGAATCGGATAATAGATTTAATATAAATGCTATAGTCGCACTAAAGATCATATTGCACAATTATTGTTCGCGAATGCTATGTAAAGCATATGCTACCTTAATCAAGTTTTACAAATTTAGAAGAAGGAAGGAGGATAACGACAAGCAAGAAAGTTTTGGGGAAAGCACTCCAGCTTTTTAAAAATTTATTATTTAAAATCTTGTTTAAATACGTTATTAAAAGTCATTTGCTTGTTTAAATATAATCAACCGACATGATGTCACCGGAATATAAAAAGCATGCATATTATTGATGCATTTCAGACAAGCGTAAAGCGGTTCTAATATCGTCTCGTTTAATACATTTTAAAATATCTTTTATAAATAAATAATTAAAAATATTTCAGTGCCCTCTTCCCTTTTGAATTGTTAGACGGTAATGCATTAGAACGTCAAAAAAGTAAAAAAGAAAAATCACAGATGAGCCATATTTTAGGGCTCTTTATTGTAAAAACAACTTTCAATAATAGTTAAAAAACAGCATTATCATTTATAATAATACAATTTTTTTGTTTATTTTTCAAAGCAGCAATGCAACGAAAAAAATTCATTTCAATTGTTTTTGTAATTTTCAGCATTAAAATTTTAAATCTTTTACATATAGATAAAAATAATTTTTATTTAAGTAAACACCAAAATGATATTCTTTAAGAGTAATTAAAAATATCTTCCTTAAGAATTGAAATAATGGAGAAAAACCTCTCGGTTTGAAATAATGAATATTTAATTAAAGAATTGAAATAACGAAAATTTAAACTCTCGGCAGGAAAATTCAGTAATAATTTAAAAATTTAAAAATATTATATTAAAAATAAAAAAGTTATGATTTTTCCAATTGAAAATCATTTATATTTTTTGAAGAGGCTTTCAGAAAACTACACTTAATCTATTAAAAATTTAGAATAACAAATGATGATGTTTTCTTTCAATTGATTATTTGATGGTTAAGAACAACAGGATTCAAATCACGTCATTAAGATGAACTGAAAACAAAATATGATAGATAAAATCCCTGAATTTTATGCATTCACTTCGCTTCACTCAGGAAATGTAGAAATAAAAAAATACATCGGTTTTTGTAGAGAAGAATTGAATTTTTATTCTGTAAGTTTCTTTTATCCAAAAAAAAAAAGAGTCAAATATCCCAAAATTATCTTTGTTTCGTCTTTTGTTTTCAAATTTTGTTATTATTATTATTATTATGCTAATGGTTTTGTTAGAACTTTCATTTGCAAATAATTACAAGAAATTTCCTTGTTACACTTAAAACAAGGTACATAGTTATTTGTTGCAAATTTTCGGAAAGATTCTTTTCGGAAATTTTAGCTTCTTATGGAATATTTTACAGTAATTATGTATAAATTGGTAAAGAATGTACAAAAACTAGAGAAGATATATTCTAAAATGCTTTCAAAAGATGATTTATATTAGAATAACATAAGTTTAGCAATATTTGGACGATATTAAGTACATATAATTAATTCCAAAAATCAATGAAGTTACGGTGGCCTAATGGCAAGGTTTTATCTGTACCAAGAGCTTCAGAAACCTGGTTCCACCAAAGAACCACTACATAAGAAGTGCACGTTAAATCAACCACGATCAAATGTCCTCCTGCAGATGTGGTGATGAAATTCGGCCACATCAGGTACCTTCCTTATCATCTGACAGCAATCCAAAATTATGAAGTATGTCTCCAAAATAGTCCTAGTTGTTTTGCAAAAACGGGATTTTAATATATTATTTTTTAATGATTATATCACGGGGCGTTTATATAACTAATAAGTTATAAAGATATCGGCATCCTGAACTACGGATAGGGCATCTTCCCCGTGATCTGGGCGTCCCTGGTCCCAATACTGGTTCGGGCAGGGTTTGTGAAAGAACCCCTTCTGTAAAAAGAGGCTGTACAAGAGAGTCTATTATCTTCATATGAGCTAGAAGTCAGATTTCTGCCCTCTGGTGTTCAGAGGCCTTCACCCTCAGGAGCTACTGCACAAACTCGGCTTGAATCACTTTGTAAGCGGACTTATCACGTGACATAACAATAACATAATAATGATTTCAAAATCTAATAAATCATAAGCACTGAGCTTACAAACAGCAAGAAGTAGATCATGACTTTTCCTGGTACTTTCCTTCTACTTTCATTCATTTTACAATATTGTTTGATTTTAATTATATATTTACCTTTATAAGAAACTGTCTACGAATTGCTACAATAACAACAGCAAAAAAATAATAACTTCGAAATAAAAACAAAGCAAACTTGAACATGCCGCATTATTTTCATGACTGATTCAATGTTTAACGAATGAAATATTCATCTAGTTTCTGAGAATTTATGAAAACTAATATGACTTCCAGCTGTTTATTATATTTGATATACCATAAGTAAACACTCAACGACAAATGTCATTTAGAAACTTTCACCAATCTTTAGGTCTCGAAAGACAACTACCGATGAATCTGCTTCATGAAGTGAGAACTTCGAATTTAATTTTATTTTTTCCCCCCACTCTGCTCACCGAAGCGCGTCTTTTTTCTCATGAATCCGAAAGTCCCATCGACATAAGTTGGGAAAAAAATAAACATAAAAAAACAGCTGCCCATTCTAGACGGGTTCAAACTCCTAAGGGAACAACGATATAAAAAAGACGCGTTTATGATGCGAGCCAATGTTTTTCCCAATCTTGCTCCAAAAATGAAAGACTTCAGATTGGGATTCTGCTAGATTCTTTTATTTGATTCGAAATATAGTCGTTATATTTTACGGGAGACGCGTGAAGTCTTAGTGTGAGGGTGAGGAGGTGCACATCACGGTTGCGCAAGTTGGAATAATAGCCATTGCTTATTACCAGGTGAACCGTAGATTTAGGGGGGGGAGGGTTTGGATGTGATCCCTTTTTCAGTTTACCTGGTGGAACGCCCTTCCGGTTCCAGATATGTATGTATAAAAAATAATAATTGGCAAAGATCATGTGAACTAAGGGGAGATATATGATCAAGTTCGTGCCAGACTCTTCTGTTCTAATCGAAAATTCCAAATAGATTAGTATGTTGAGATTTTAAAAGGAAGGCGATGAAAAAGTGATTAGGAGGATGTCGGTATTTTCAAATTACAGTATACTCTCAATAATCCGTCATCTCAAACATCTGGAGTTTTTTACAGATTAGCATTTTCAGAGGGGCATTTTTCTTTTGAAGAGCTTCAAAAGAAAAACATGACGAATTGATTTCAATAGCTGTGAAGCAATGTAAACGATAGAATTTTGAATTATATGTTGTAGTATTTGTTACATAATTATCACTATAGTTTATCATCTTTACCAACACTTTATGTAATAAATATAAATTTTCTTACTAAACCAAGCTTTGCCTTCTTTTTAAATGAACTTCCAATAATTTGATAGATATTTAGTCTGAAATAGTAAACTAGATTACAGTGAGACTACAACAATTTTTATACAGTGAACTATATAATTACGTCTATAATTTAATTTTCTTAAGTGTGATATTTTTTTCACTTAAGTGTTAATTTTCCTCACTTCTCACTTATTTTGTGCAGTTAGTTCTTCATGGTTTCAATGATTTTTGAATAAGTTTCGATAAATACACCAATTGGTATTTTTGTATATTTTTTATATATTAAAAATATTACAGAAAGACAATTTTAATCGTAATTTAAATATTTAATTGTTGTGATAACTGTTTACTTTTCATAATTGAATACTGCGATAAATTTACAGAAAGACTTTCGTAATCTAAATCAATTAATCTTTTTGACCTCCTATAAGTATAATAATGAAAATAGCTTGTCAACGTTGCAAGTTGGATTAAAATAAATGCTTACTATTTCTTTGTTATAAAAAAATATTCACTTAACGAATGGCATGCAAAATTGTGATTCAAAGTATTCTACAGATTTGGTAATAGAAAAATTACAAATTTTCTTCAATAAATTGTAATGATGGTGTATTAATGTTAGTTTAGACTTTTTTTGTTCGTGTATAACACACGCAGCAATTCAAACGCTGAAGTTTACGAGAATACAGTTTGTTTTAGTACAAAGGATTCAAAAGTTGACATTTTGAGATTTGCTGTACTAAGAAACCCACTGTTTTCATGTTCTTTTAAAGAATTTGCGACTTGAATATGGATTGCAGAATACGCTTAATGTATCGGACATAACTGATGGAAATATATTTGATATAAAAAAAACTTAGTTTTACGCAAATAGCAAAAATAATTAGTAGCTCAGATATAAAGTTAACTCTGATTAGTAGCTCAGATGTAAAGTTAACTCTGATTAGTATCTCAGATATAAAGTTATCTTCCCTGAATAAAGAAATTCAAACTAAAAAGTAACCTGCGATACTTTAAAATATTTGAATCATGTATGTTCATACTGTAAAAGAAAAAAATTCAGTTTAGTGAGCTACATCATATTGTACTTAATTAGTTTTTAAATTTATAGTAAGTATCACAATTGCATTATTAATTCTTCAATTAATTCCGATATTATCATTGCAATTAAGGGATGAGATTAGTATCAAATGCGTCACTAACAAATAAGAATGTGATTTTCAAAACTAAAAATTCATTACGCTGACTTTTTTTTTTTGTATTTTTTTCTTTGTTTTCCGTTTTCTATTTTTTCTTCTGCCGTCCCCCCCACATTTTTTTGTTTGTTATAGCTCTTATGATTCAAGACCAGTCGATAAAAAAGGGGTGGAGTCAATAACTTTTCCTGCGTGAATGATGAAACCCCTCTGCACGAATTACTATTAGACCATGTAAAAAAAAAAGCTCTGAGTTATTGCACGGATTGTAGGCTTGATGTATATCTTTGGTCTAAACGAAATTGCCAGACGTCTCAAGTACACTTTCGATGTGTATTGCAAATTCCAGTGAATTAAAAAAAAGGGCAGTAACCCATTCCACAAACAAAGTTGGAATGTAAAGGAAAATTATATTGTGTGGCACAAACGAATCATTGTTAAAAGTTTTAAAAAAATCTACAATAATATACAAAAAAATGTAGATATTCGTTAAAAGTATGTTGCGTGTTTCGATATTTGTCATACAAGACCATTTTAAACTCCCAAATCATCATACTTGAGGTTTGTTATACAATCATCAAAATTAAATTCATTAAAATCATTGCACATAATTTAGAAACACCCCAAGCATTCTATAGATTCTAATTAAATCAATACAATCTCACAATCGCTAAAAGAAAAGTGCAATTTAATTAGATAATTTAAAAAATGAGATAATTAAAATGGTTTCGACCATTTAAGATGAGTAGGGGAAAAAAGAAAAGGAAAGAAAGAAAGAAAAAGAAAAAAAAAAAAAAACGTTGTTCCAAAAAAAATGTTTAGAATGGTGATAATTTAATTTGTAACATTTTAAAAATTAACGTAACACTAACACAGTTTCTTGAATTTCTTTTTAAGACAGATACAATATTTGCTATAGAACAGAAACATTGCCATGTCATTAAAATCTTTCCATGTTATTCTGTAGTTAGATCGGGCTTCAAAAACGAATTTTTTGAAAGTTCAAATTTTGACTTAGACTAAATAGTAATTAATTTAAAATAATTTTTTATATACATTTAAAAATAACTCAAGAGTCCAAATATAAAATATTAACATAATAACAAGCATACCATGTAGAATGCGCCATTTTGTCAGGAAATAAAATAAAATATTATTAATTAAAGAGATTAAATTCTTATTAAATAAGATGAAACAAAAGAAATTGCTTAAATTTCTAAACTGATTAGAATTTGTACTAAATTATGTAGTAATCCTGGGAAGAACAGAACACTTGTAACGAATTTATAATTTAGTTTTTGAGCAATGAGAGAGAAAGAGAGAGAAAAGACATCTGAACTGATAAGGAATCATTAATTACAATATAATTATTTTCAAAGTTTTCAGTATTTCCGTTGAAAATAAAACTTTAATGCTTTACAAATAAGATAGGTTTGTAATTAGATATTATTATTTAAAATAATATTCAATAAATTAGGATTTACGAACTACTTGAATAGTAAGCATTGTCATAAAATAAATCATAACTGAGTGACAAAGATAATCCATAGCAATAATTGAACCGTGGAAATCCACAGCGGAATTGCATTAAAATGCCTGGTAAATGTAATCAAAAGTTATTTTCATTTTTCTTCAGTTTCGACAGTACTTGACATAAATAGTTAAAACGAACCACTTTGAATGTAAATATGTCAATTGACAGAAAATAAACAAGCACTAAAGATGACCGACATGATAAGTATAAATAAGCATTAAAGACAATTATGAAAATGAATCTTTAAGAATGTAAGGATATGTATTTTTTTAAGCTTAATTTTTATTAGACGGGGTTAGTTTTCAATGTTCGTAATTATTTAAAAATAAAACCTACAAAAATACTTGATGGAATTAATAGAAAATTGATACAAATTTCTTTGAAGATATTGATAAACATCGCGATACATGATTAAATACTGTAATTATTGATTGATAAAATTTTAATTATATAAGAAATTAAAAAAAGTTTAATGCAACCTGTCATAAATATTTGTATAGTAACAAGAGTTCATTTTTTTTCCCTTTAAAAAACTAAAACATGTCCCTCAGTTTATGATTGATCTTGAACTGAAATTTAAAAAAATTAATGGAGATAAAACCCAAATTAATAAAACGTAAAAAGAAAAATCAAAATACAGCGAAATGTTCGGACTGAACAATTTAAATATGAAGCAAAAGAAAAGAAAAACTTTAATGGAAACGAGAAGGCTAAGATTTTTAAAATCTTGATTAGAAATATATTCCACTATTTAATTTTTTGATGATCATCAGTTTTACTTTAGTTATGTAAACGTTTAGTTCTAAACCAATAAGAAAACTGTTTTGAGTCAAAACTTAACCAATAAGAATGACAAGGATCATAAACGAGATGCCACTACACACTCTAAACTTCCACGCCATTCCAACATTAGGACATTTGATGTAAAAGGATTTAACAAAGACATATCAATACATGGGTAGCACTGGGAGAACTTCGGTAGCAGTGGTTTTGAATTCATTACTTTCCAGTAATAAGGACACAGCTTTTACGTACAATTTATATTAAATAATGATTTCGCTTTTTAAAAAATATTAAGAAAATTACATGGAATAACAAAATGCATTTTCCTAATTGATGTGCTATTGAAAAAAACATCCATGCCTATTCTAACGATTTTTCCATGATAATATTAACTACAAATTTAATACTTTTAATCTTACAGTTAATATATATTCTGAGTTTATTATTATCATTATTCCATTGAAGCATTATAATTCCATTGAAGAATTTCAAGATGCTTATCAAGAGTAAATCAAAAGATGATGCTTAGAAACATTCAACCAAGGAAAAATATATTTTATTCCCATATCTTTAATTCAAGATAAATTGCTGAGCATGAAAGAAATTAAACAAAAAACTACACTTGAAAGTATGTATATATTTTTTTCTAAAAAAAGAGTTGATTATTATAATTCTGGAGATTTGCTTTAAATTGCAATTTTACAATAATAATTTCAACTTAAATCATATTGATATCAACAATATACGACTTCTTTTTCTGATAATATTCAAAATAATACGAAGAATTATTTTATTGGCAAAAGACAGAAATTAAAAATAATAAATTATGAAATGAACTAATCATGATTTTAATCAAATAAAAAAAATTCCAATTTCCTGGAATTATTCTGAACCAATATTTACCTAATGATACAAAATACATATATATTTCTAATTGTTAAAAATAAAAATTCTTTAACAACATTCTCATTTGACGCATTCCACATCATTGCACCTTTAAAACATATTTTCCACTAATCGTCTGCGCAATGATTTAACATTTTAAAAATTCTGCCACAATTTCAGTTCGTTCCCCTCTCAGCAGAGAAAGGCAGAGTGTCAGCTGCTTTTCTGCTGACTTGCAAACAAGCCCTTTTGAATAAAGGACTCAGTGGACCCGATTACTTACAAAGATGAGGACTGGCTCTCCGTGAAAAGGCTTTGTTGGCAGGGCACGTGGCGCTACAAAGCAGTTACGGTGACACCGGTCACGAGCTGTCTGCAATAACGGTTATTGCAGAAGCTTTTCTATTGTACGTCTGAGAAAGTTGCCACGCGTTTATTTTTACTTTCGTAAAAGATATCCAGGACAACACAAAGTGGGGGGTTGCCGGACTCTATGTTTATGGACCAGTGGGTGGTTAGGAAGACGGAGAGTGAGGACTAATAATGTTGTTAATAAGCTAGACGAAGGAACATGTGGCAAAGAAGGGTAAAGTTTGAGAATATGTAGCCCCCTTTCCCTACTTCCAATGTTTATTTCTCTCATGTTATGCAATATTTCGCATGGTTACAAATAAGAATTCTTTTCCATTTCCAGTGAAATCCATTTTTCGTTCCATCCATCAAAAAAAAAAAAAAAAAAAAAAAAGGAATTTTCAATGAGTCGAAGTTTTTATGGATAGTAATTTCATAGAATTATGAATTTCTCGTGTTATCTATAAAGTCTGTTTTGCCAATTATGTTCTTGATTGGGCAGTTTTCAATATTTTTGTTCTGCAGTTTTGAATACTGTGAATTAAAAATGTAACTTTTTTATTACAATAAAAATTTACTTATAACTTTAAAAAAATGGAATATTCAAGGTACGGGCTGATACTAGGGAATTAACTCTTGCATTCCTCTTGAATTCAATATTTTTTATTTGGATAAAAAATAATTAAATAATAATCATTTTTGTGCTTTTTACTGTTTTGTAGTAATAAGTATAGGTAAAATTTATAATAAATGAAATTCTAAACTGATACCATTCAATATAAATAATTTCACTCATCTAGTCTAAAATTAGTCTAAATAGAACTTTAAATGCGTTGAAAAATTAAATTCTTATTTCATATTTGTATAAGCGCATATGTATATACTAATACTTAGCTGTTAAATGTTTAAAATTTAAGGGAATAAATACTTCTACCTAAAAAAAAAAAGAAAAAGGATATTTTTACAGTTTAATTGAAATTTTATTTTACGTCTTCTTACATGCATGAAATAACCACAGAAACA
The DNA here is from genome assembly GCA_026543055.1 of Argiope trifasciata. Taxonomy (NCBI): domain Eukaryota; kingdom Metazoa; phylum Arthropoda; class Arachnida; order Araneae; family Araneidae; genus Argiope; species Argiope trifasciata. Next base: position 4,627,424 of record JAPMOQ010041062.1, on the reverse strand, counting down.
TAAATACAGCTAAAAGAGATTTCCTCAAGGAAATATACAAATTTAGCACCCCTTTTAAAAATTTGATAATGACCGTTCTATGTAGGAATGCTAATTAAGAGATTTATTCGAAACTTATGTTGAGTTATAAACGACTAATACAGTCTAAATAATATCAAATAATTTTGAATTAACTTCAGAACTTCTTGTTGCTGGAGTTTTTGTTGTAATGCATATCAAGGCTATGAACTCAAAAGATCGTTAAAAGGGCGAGAATCTATAAAAAGAAAAACTACATTATGACCAGCTAATTGTCTTAAAATAAGAAAAAAAGAAATCCTCGTAAAAATTTTAGGGGAGGAAAATCTTTTTACGATGCAGTTCTGTCAATAACAGCTGCCGAGTCGGGGTGAATACAAAATTAGATTAATGCAAATCCATGACTTTGTAAAGCTTGACAGTGTAACAAGGTAGAATTGATTTTCTTTTATCTTGTGGCTAAATAAAATAGCAGAAATAAAGAGAAGTAGGAAACATATTGTAAACATTAGAGAGGAAATAGTTCACCGAATTAAAAAAAATTACATTAAATAATATAAATGATAAGAAATAATGGTACGATTCGGTTGTAATGGCGACCAAAAATCGCAAAAAAAAAGAAAAATGGCCTAATTATAAAAATATAGTCAAGTGCGTATATATATAATATATATTCAAATCAATCGAAATCGTCAAATTGGCAAAATTCTTATTGCCGCTTTTGTGGTCTCCATTATAACCGAATTGTACCGAAATAATGAAAACTTTGCTGAGGGATTTTGAATTATTTGATCAGAATCTGCAAAAGAGCAGTTGTTTACTTTATCCTTTTCTTTATAAATAGAATGTCATTTTGAGTTTCAAATAAAGAAAAAAAATGATTTTTTCAGAATGAGCAAAAAAGCAGTTGTTCACTTTATTTTTTTTCTCTATAAGTAGAATGCTCATTCTGCGTTTCAAATAAACAGAAAAAAGTACGTTAAATTGAAACTTCATTCTAATTTCATATAACAGAAATGATGGCAGTTTATTCTTAAATTTCTTCTTTGTTGTCAGCAATCACATTGGTATGGGCATCAGATTTTAGTCTTTATTAGCAGACTTCAGTAGAATAGATTATAAATCTTTGGTTTCTGAAATATAATTTCAATAATAAAAAAGGTTCACTGTGCTTTTTACGTAAATTGTTCCAGTAATACACAGTTTTATCAATCCACGTGTAAACAAACTCAAATTATCTAAAGAGTTGAATTTTATCCTCCTTAAATTTCTTGCACTCAAGAATTTTCATTGATTATATCTTAAATATTTAATTACGAAGAAAAGCTTTGGTAGACTTATTAATTCAATTTCCGAATTCTATTTCATTAATTTGTTTTTTTCCATTGATCGTATACTACAGTTTTTCCAAAATTAATAACGTGACAATTAGGTAGTTTTTTATTCTGCTTTCAGCAAAATGACAATTTCTTATAAATTTTTATTGTACATCTGAGCTCAAATAAACCAATAAGGTAATTCTTATTCATTACTGACAACAATCGACAGTTATATGGCGCAGTCAACCAAAATTATGTATACGTAATTGTAGTATCACATAGTTGCTAAAGTACTTTGAAGTAAACAAGGCATAAATAAAAATGCAAAATAATTTCATTTAATCTTATCTTTTTGTTGCTATTTCTTCTAATTTATTCTAAGTATAGTAATTGGGCATACATTTCAAAAAATATCCCAAATCAATTTTTTTTTTCAAAAACGAAAAATAGGACATAGTTAGCCGCTAATTAAATAGCAAAGTCATTTATGTAAACAGTCGAGAAATAATTTCCAGCAGTATCCAATATATGAAAAGTAATACCTACATCCAAGAATGTTTGTATGACACCTGACTATTTTATTAGCCATTGCGTGCCAGAACTAGAGTCGAATAATTTCTGTTCAAAGTTTCATGGTCGAGTGACCAAAATAGGTGGTGTAAAAGTAGCTTCACTCTCTCTGGACTTATCTAAGATAACGATAGTGTTACACGTGTGATTCGATACAAAGTAAGGCCTGATGGTGCTAAAGGTGATGTAGAGGTGTTCTCTAGCGAAACGGTAGATGACCCCTTCAGCCAAGGCAATTTCCCGAGAACAGACAGAAAAAAAAAGTTATGCTTTAGTATTTGAGATATTCAATTCCCTTTAAGAATCCGACCGTAGTTGATGAAAAAAAAAAAAAAAAAAAGATAAAGTCACAGGTAAGTACATTTTACTCTATATTTTTTCCAGGATCTCAAAGCCATGAAGTATCGTCTGCAATAGAGGAAAAACCCGCTAAAAGTAATGATCCTCGAATCGGGAAACAATTCGCTTCTTCTTTCAATGCAGTATTGATTTCAGCATTTTTTTTTTTTAATCAACTAAAAAAGAATGTGGTACGAATAAGCATGAATTACCGTTTGAGAGGGTAAACAAACTTTTATCTTTTGTTATTTTACTTGTTGTTTCTGCAAGAAAATATAGATTATAATTTTATTCTATGATCTTTTTTTATTTATTTATTTAGGTCAAATTGAGCATTGAAAATGGTTTCATTAACTAAAAAGAAAAAAATATATTATTGTTTTTTTTTTCTTTGTGAAACAATTATTATAAATCGTTACAAAAAAACCTGTAGGTTTGAAGAATTGTATTTAAAGAAATTTTTTTCTTTTATTTGGATTCCTCTAAAAATCAGCAACATTTAATTTACAGTATTTTAAACTGACATTATAAACGTAATAATATGCTGAAACATCCAATCTGTGATTCCTCTTGGATATTTAATCTTAAGATTGAAAATAAGATTTGCACTTGATGTTTCAGTTATATGAAATGGTTTTTACAAAGCATTTTTCAATTCCGAATTCTTAATAGTCTGTCCAATGTCTGTCAAGTTCTTCATATAAAAATTATTCAATTCAGTACATTTAAATATGATTTATTCAAAATATGGAATGTAACAAAAGGGTTTTTGATTTCTGTAGAAAATCATAGCAGGCTAAATTACAAGTTTTGTTAAGATACTTCTAAGTACTACTAAACTACTAAGAATTTTTATAATGATATTTTCAGCTGCAAAATATGCCTTGCAGATTATAATGGGATTAATAATATTCAAAACAGAAAATCTGTGACATTCGGAACGTATTTCTTATAAAAAAAAGAGAGTTTCTTGACTAAGTAGGAATCAAATCAATCTGATTAACAAGTAACTGCCTTTGGTGACCAGCCGATTCGCTGGTATTACAGCTCGTTACAATTTATTCGTTAAAATGTAAGTATCATTCAAAAGATTATTTTTTGATCTTCAATATGATGTAAAAGTCAATATTGTGCTGTAATATTGTCGGAAGTTATAGCGGGGAAACTTTGAAATTTCGCTTAATTTTTAATTAATTAAAATTCTAATTGAAATTTCGGAAAAATAGCTCTGAGGTGTATATTCTCTGCCTCAAAAGTACACACATGTTCAGGAGGATGTAGAGAAGGGCAAAGAGAAACAAAACAAAAAAAGAGAGAGAAGAGAGGATCTGTATTTTCTAAATTTACATGAAAGGCGAGAGGGAACAATCTCCTATATGCATATTTTTTAATTTCTTAATACCTTAATTTTTACATATTCTTTTGTTTTCAGCAGATATATAAATAAAATTAAATTATTTGGCCAAGCTGTAGCATTCTAATTATATCATTAATTTAAAATGCTAAATAGGGCCATTTCAATTATTATATCATATAATAATATTAGCTTATATACGTAGCGTAGCTCGAAATTAAAATTCTTTCATGTATAATATTTTTTAGTGCAAAAACTAATTTTGAATGAAACATTATAATATACAAATTCCTTTTATCCTCTGCTTTAATTAAAATCCTAATATCAATTTGAATCATACGATTTTTAAAAACCATCGATAATTAATATATATTTTTAATATTTGTATTGAATATTTTGCTCTCAAATGCTGAAGTACCCGAAAGGTTGACTTCATGTGTGCAATTGACTTAAGACTACTTTTTAAAATCTAATAAAAGTTATATTAAAAGACATATTAAAACAAAATAAAATTTAAAAAATAGCGATAAAATAGTTCTAAGAAATAAAAAATAAAATTGTTGATTTCTATTTAATAGTATTGTTACGTATTACTAACGAGACCTCAATATAACAAAAGAGGCGAACTTCACTTATTAAAAGCAGTGAAAAATAAATGTTAAAACTTAATCATAAAATGAAAAACAACCATTCATCTTTCCATACATTTATTCTACTGCCAGATACAATTTGCTTTCTTTTTGTATAATAGATAATAATAACGATTACGATTAAAATAAAATATCAATTCGCAACAAGTATATTAATTTTGCCCTATGAAAAGTCAATCGTATTCTTTCTCATATCTTCTATAATAAGTGCCAAAATCTGGTTGAATTTAGACAAAGAAAAGAGCTATAGGCATACATGCATATACAAATGAAGACAACGACTTTTATTGTTATTAAGATGGATTCTTAAATATGTATGGGCGAAGTACTGAACTAATGTTGTCTGCTGTCCACCCTCATAAGTGACCAAATAAAAAAAAATTGGAACTAGATATGGCAGCCATAGTTTCATTTTGAATCGAAACCATACACAAAAGGGTTCATTACACTTCAATATAGAGGCTTCCTGGTGCGTTTGCTCGTTATTCGTCGCTTTGTGAAGTTTGGCGGATATTTTTACAGAGTCAAAGGGTTTTATTTAATTTACTTGTTCCATGGGCAAAAAAATAGATTAATGTGAAAAAAAGTTCTGCTATTATTAGAAGTAATTGTATACATTGTTAGAATGAAACTGACACTGTTTTTCTTTTTAATCGTTAAGATTCTCTATTTCCATTTTTGTTTGCAAATATATAAAAGGAGAGAACATTCGTGTTATCATTCTGATATCATCTATTCTTCAAAAAGCATTTCAGTCATTCTTTGCATTATTCTTGTATTATTGTTCATTCATTTTATTATTCTTATTTACGAAAATATAGGAAATCATAAAGGCACAAGATTAACACTAATTGAGTTTCAATGGTGAAACCTTTAATTTGATAAATAATGTGCAATTTTGTAAAAGATTTCTAGTTTTAAATGTTCACACTGCTACTAAAGATATGGTTGAAATATCAAATTTTACCTCGAATCACATGAAAATTTCATTAGGAGCTTTTATCTGAAAACTACTGGAATGAGGCAACTTATTCAGAAATAAATTTATTGAAATAAAATACTTTTTCTCATGACTTTATTTTAAAAAGGCATTTCCATACATCAATGATACTGTAAAGTAAATAAAATAAGTTAAAATCGTACCAAAATATAAAACTTGATTGATCAGTTTGTTAAGAGAAAGGCAATATAAAAGTATTGCGTATATACTGCCTAAGACCACAAAATGCTAAAACCCACCACTGTTTGTCGCAAAAGCTATGTTTTAAGGAAATGATGTAACAGTGACATTTACATAAGCCATTATAGACTTTTAAACATATGATATTAGTCCTATTAGCAATAAAAGAATTAGTAAGTTTATAATTCAGCTACAGCGTTTATACATCAGGTGGTAATTTATAGAACAGGGTGGACCTTTGTTAGGTTCTCGTTCAATCGCTTCAAGTTTTTTGGTTAATTTTGAAATAGGTGATGCCTGTATCTAGGGCCTGACTTAGCCAAATTAGGCCCCGATTCAAAAATTTCTTTGCCTGCCTCCTCATGTTTCACTACTTTAAGAATGTAGAACAGTGCATAGAACTTGTCTATAGTATTCTTCATTAATTAATTTAAAATGCTGTTCAAACTTAAAACATTCTTAGTTTTAACTCGAAGTACTACATTTAATCATTGAATTTAAAATGCAATCTGACAAAATAGCAGATTTCATTTTAAACTCGTAAGCAATTGCAAACTGCAAAATGGCTAAGGCAAAATTTATGTTAGAATGTTTTCTACCACCATCTTACTCATCGTCTATGAGAGAAATTCCGAAATCTCGTAAATTAAATATTAGTAGATTTTTAAATGAAAAATATGCAAATTTCGCAGAGATATTTTTATTTGAAGGAGTATTTAATTATTTCTTGGATTTATTGTATACAAACAAAACAAATTCATTATTTAAGAAAGGCAATTATTTTGTCAGTCTCATTTTATGATGATAAATATTGGGATGTTAAAGCCCGAATATTTATTCTAACAGAATGAAAAATGTACAGACCAATTCATTATCCAAATTCTAGTAAATAGATAATTTCAACGTACATGCATTAAAGATAAATTTTAAGTCCAAGATTAATATATATTTATATTCCATCAATTATTGCATATAAAACTTTCAAAAAAAGATGGGAGGGGATTGTTACTTTTACTTTTGTAACTTTTTTATTTTTGCATTTTACTTTTTTTTTTTTTTGTATTTGAAAACCAAAGTTATTTTAATTAATTTTTCATTTTCTTCCCATTAACTGCAATTAAATATGGATGCATTAAGCGGTAAACAATGGGATAAGAAAATGATATTATTTTGAAATTAAAAAGAAAATCAGCAATATGCTAATTCGATTTGCCCCCCCCCCCCCACTGATTTGGGAGGCCTGAGGCAACTACCCCGTATGCTCCTGCCTTAGTCAGGCTCTGTCTGTATCTCGATAGTGATTGAATTAGTAACGGATAAATTAAATAACAAACGACTATTTTCTAAAATAACAAAAATAAACACTAGAATTAGAAATGTCTATGTACATAATAGCATAATCTTGGATTTATTATTTATTTTTAGTCTAACTTTCCAGACCTGCTCATGTCCTTTCGTATGTCAAAGATCTGGCCATATTACTGGATCTGGATATTTAAGTACAGTAAAAGCTCTTTATTCGCGGGGGATATGTTCCATAAATATGTCGCGAATACAGAAACCGTGAATACGGAATGGTAATTTATAGGGGATTATAGGGGATACGTTCCTAGGTGACAAAATAAAAAAAAACAAATATATAATAAATTATTATTTCCTGTCTATTCATTTTTTTATTCATGTTTCCGATGGATTATTGTATTCAATTGAGTCGCCCATTCTGTATTCGTATAATTTGCTCCAGTCTTTAATCGTTACATTAAAATGAATAAAATTGTCTTTGAGATCTGTCTGTTTTGCATCAGATGAAAATGAATCTTCGGAATGAGGTGAGTAAATTTTCATTTATTAATCGTTAGTTCTACCTTTTTTCTTAGTCGTTAATTCTACAAATATACTTTATTCATTGAGTAATAAGGTTGCTTTCATTCTGTTTGTTTACATTCTCAAAAACACCGATCGCGGCAAAGGCGGCTTATGTTAAAGTCCTCTGCGATATTATTTAATAACATACTTTAGGCAAAGTTGTAATAAGATCTATTTTACTTCTTTTATTAGTCGATTTGACGGCATTTACAAAGGATATTGGGTTGGATACTTACTGGAATCCTTTTATCATGATGTATGTACTTATTAGATTCACGAATAAATAAATTTTAAGCCGCGAATATAGGAATTGGGTCGCATATTTTTAATCCGCGAATAGTGAAAACGCGAATGAAGGAAGCGCGAATAAGGAGCTTTTACTGTACCCTAGTGCCATGATGAAGCGCTTATTAAGACCTTCATACCACCTATCCATCACTTCCTCAAACTAAGATAGACGATTAGCACCGAATCGAATGGTGTCCTTGGCAGTTCATCAAGAATCTTTATTGAACGTGATGTTCGCAACAAAAACAAAGCAATGCAGCAGTTTTACGGGGTATTAAAAGGGTAAATATGGCCCAAACAAAGCCTCCCACGCTTAATTCCAACCACAGCATGTAGTCGGCATCCACGCTTGCAGCTTGAGAAACATTTCACGTAAAACTTGAGGACGACTTCCTCAGGAAGACATGTAGGAAACGGGGCTGCTGAGATCGATTCGTCCGTCCGTCTTTGCCAGACGATCGATGGTCCGTACGCCGGCACTTAGTAACGTTTTTGAAGCATATCACAGCAGAAATGGGAGTTTATTTTTTTTCCCATCTGACATAGTGTAATAGCATAGTGTCTATCTTTTATTGATTTCCATGCTATTGCCTGAGTTATTTGCTCTGTACAATTTTTTTCTTTTATTCTGCTCTCTCCCCCTATTCTCCCTTCAAATATAAAGTCGAAGGTTTTGCTCGCTGTCTTTCCGTTTAGATGTCTTTCTCCTTTTACATTGCGCTTGATAATTAGAAGAATAATGGAAAGGATTTTATAATGAAATGGATATTAAATTTTTCCTATTTATTGATTGTTTTCAGATATTGCATTAAATACACTGTTTTATAAAAACACCTTAAAAATTTTGTTTTTGTTTTTGTTTGATTTTGACTTATCAAAGAAAATTCTTGAAATGTTTGGCCTAGTCTAAAGTTAAAATAAAAAAAGTTTATTATAAGCAGTGTTGTTTAAAGTTTTAAGTGTATTTCAAATTAATATGTAGCTTTGACACGATTTTAGTAATCATAAAAAATGCTTAAAAATTTCACCCCTTTTTAAAATTTTTATAAAAAAGATTAGATTTTGAGAATAATTAAATATTAATTTTTTAAATTTCTTACTTCCTCGCATACGAAGTATAGAGGAAGTATGGTAATTGACAATTAAACTACAGATTTAGAGGAGTCTCCGTTCAAAACATCTTTGTACCGGAAAAATACATTTTTGCCCACCTTTCTAAAAGTTAATTTTAAAAAGTTTAGAGGGGGGACAGATAAAATATGGTATATGAATCAAATGTGTAGGTTTTTTTTAAAATCAAATTTTGAATAATTTCCATCTAAAAGGAAGTCTGTTCTATCTGACTGTTTGGTTACAAAATAATTCAAAAACTATAAAACAGTGAAATCTAATTTAGATAATCTGATGTACATATAAAATATAGATTAATATCAAATTTCGGGACAAATTGTCAAACAGTTGACTATTTGTTGGTATGTGTTTCAGCGTGCATTTAAACTCAATAATTTAGTAATACAGCTACTTAACTCAATGAAATTTAGAGTTATGTCTACAGCAGTCAAGGTGTCAAGCAGCAAAAACGGCCCCAAATTACATATTATCGCAATAGATTGAGGACAAATACTAAATGCACATCACAGATTTATAAGTTAAGGCAGGGTTCGGCTACCTGCGACTCTTTTGTAGTAAAGTTTCAGCTCTCCAGTTCCACACGAAAAATTGATAATTTGTTATCAAAACCCTTAAAAATGAGAAAATATATTTTACGTACCTAACCTCTCATCAGTTTCTATTAGCATAATCGTTAATTACAAATAGCTACATTTAATATGACCGTCATAAGATAAATTTAAACAATTGTTTCGTTCAGAGCGATAAGACAGGCTCCGTGAATATGTTTATTGCATAGCTAATAATCCATTGCAAAGTCAATTGCATTTCATTTCTGCCTCACCCAAACAACCACCGTTAGATTTGAAAACTAGAGACTTATAGAGTGACAATTTCACAGAACTCAAGAGCATATTGGAAAAGTTGGAGGTCCAAAAAATGCATGCACTTCGTTCAGCACAAGTGGACAGCTCTGTAAGAAATCCCGTGAGTTGAGGCTTTCATATTCGACGCATAGAATAGTCTTCCATAATGCTACAGTGAGGTGAAGAAGTTGACATATGGAGTGCTGAAGATCTTCAAGTCCACATACTCATGTGAGCAAGCTTTCTCTTGCGTGAATATAATAAAAACAAATTTAGAAATCAAATAAAAAATATAGACTTGTATTTGAAACTTGAAGCACCAAGCTATAAGCCAGATTTAATCAAGCTTTCAAAAGGCATGTAAAGCCAATGTTTTTGTAAATATAGCTATCTATGTTTATGTTTTTATATGAATAAAAATGATTTCGTATTTAAAATCGCTTATTTTAAATCAAAAATCAAATGTATATATGTAAGCAAATATTATAATATTAAATCGAAAAATTTTAGTGGCTCTTTAAAAATTGGAAAATTTTGTAAATTTTACTTTTGCCTCTATAGTTTCAATAGGTTGCCGACCCCTGATTTAAGGTATTTGTGGTCTTATCCAAAATCCACAACTTTATCTAAAGTTAAGGGAATAAAACATTTATTAGAAAGCATGCGAGAAAGTTTTGGAAATAACTCACTCTTTTGTTTTTATCATAAAATGGGTGAAAAGAAATATGAAACGATTCAGCTTAATCTAATTATTTTTGTAATATACCGATTTTGGGAGAAATTAACCCAAAATTCTCGCATACTTTCTAATGAACACGCTTGTGTACTATTAACAGTATGGCACTGATGAACAATAATAACGAAAGAGCCTATTAGATAACAATATTTTGCAATATTTTTGGCAATAAATCATTAGAGATTTAGCTATTACATAAATACTAGAAAATTGAATATTTTGAAGGATTATTTTTTCGACTAATGGAAAATAAAATTTGACACAGAACTAGAAATTATAATTAGAAAATGACTTACCAAATTTCATTTTTCAAATTTTGCCTTTTTGAGTTATTGCCTTTATATGATCATGAAAGAACAGACCGATGGACAGGCAACACCATGAAGAATTTGTTTTCAGACATATATCGAATCTTGATACGTTAAATATGGTATTAAATTTTATAAAATTAGCACTCCTTGTTATGTAGTTATCATGCTAACTTATATTAGGACAGCTGTATAGACAAAGATCTTTAAAATAAATTTCCTTCAAAATTTAATAAAAATTTTCAAATTTGGAATAGAGACAACATGCCAAATTTTACTCCGAGCATTTTTGAATTATTGTGTTCACCGAAAGTTAAGCAGGCAGATAATGATTTTTAGGATAATATTTCGAACTTAGCGATGTCTGAAACTTCCAAATTTGCCAAAATCTCGAGCTTGAATATTTTAAATGATTATGATACTTCCTCTTTGCAAATTTGGCATACAAGAAAATCTTAAGAAATAGAAATATTGTGACCACTTTTTTTATAAATATAAATAGACAGTGATCGTGTTTTAAAGAAAATATAGACTCAAGAAATATTTTACATTTTATTTTTTTTTCCTTACATATTAAATGACTTCTATATATAATTTATAAGCGTAACTTTTTTCGATCGAAAAAATAAGAATAAATAATGCCAGTTTTCTATAATCACTACTCTTTATATTATATGAAAGATGATGAAGGAAAAATAAATCTAAAATCATGTAAATATCAACTGTTTTAATCATAAGACGGTAAAAAAAATCCCCCATGCAGCAAATAAAATATTAACAGAAAAAATTCACCATTTATGAAGAAAAAGGGGCAGACATATCGCTATAAAGAAATATTTTTTCGAAGAAAATATACATTATATTTTCTTAATATAATATAAAAAAGTAATAATTCATTATGCTTCTATTACGATACAAATTCTATTACAAATAATTATAACATACAAAAAAAAACATTTAACGATAGAGCGATAACATTCTGTATAATAATATACAGAATGTGATACAGCGAGCATTCTGTATAAAAATAATTTTTTTTTTCCCTTTAAATATTTAAGAAAAAAATGCATTAAAACTACAGTCGGTTAACTACCATTATAGTATGGTAGAATACTAGCAAACGATATTTTTAATAAAAATCAATGTTGCCATTCAAGATCACTGAATTCCTGAATTCTTATCGATTAGACAACAATGAGATCATAACCTCTCACTAAAGGAAAAAGTAGATTTCTCACGTTGATGCCATTTCCTTTGCGCCATCACCCATGCCTGCCCTTCGAGAAAGAAGCCAAGAATTCGTGAGATCAATCTTAAGAACTAAAGCAGAGAGGGAGAAGGGAGGGAAGAAACGTAATTTGAATTTTTACGAGAACAGAAAGCCTTCGATTGCTTTCTTTTGTGGCCGAAAGCCGCTGTAGTAACATGTAATTATGCATCGTAATAGAATTTTTTTTTGTTGCTTCAGAAGCCCATTAATAACTGAAAACTCCAAAACACTGCAAAGTTACTAAGTTTTTATTGTTAAATCCCATAGAAAAATCGATTTCGTTTTTGAAAATGACTTGAAGAAAGTGCATCCCTTTCTAAATACATGCATAAAAAAGATTTGAATACAGCTTATAGAAAAATGTTGTTTATTCTATTATTTGAAAGTATCACAAAAGAAAATTATAGCTAAGCCCAAGTTACTCTTCATTGATTAGAAATCATGAGCTCTGAAAATTAAATTTTTGTTTCTTTCCGAAATCAAAATTTTTTTCAATTTCTGATGTTCTAAAGGTAGATTTTCAAAGCATTTTTTGCTCATCAAAAATCATAATAATTTGGCAGAAATTAATTAGAAGGATTTTTGCTCAAGTTAAAAAATATCATTTTTTTTCATCCGAAAACGTTTCTATAATCCAATCATTCTTGTAATATTAAAAATTCCTTCAGATTCATTGATTTTATGGTTTAAAAAAATGCATATTTCCACTGGTGTTTTGATAATATCTATTTCGGATGTTTAAAAGCTTTTTACTTCCGTACATAATTTTGTTAAAAAAAAGTTATTATGGAAATTATGCAGAGAGTAACTGAATCTTATCTTCTAAAGGTCTTATCACACGGCAAAATATCTTCGGCACTTTTCGTCAGCAAACGACAAGGAAAGTGACGTCACTTCAAAGTTTCCCATGATTGGTTGAATTTCGTTTGCGGACAGTATATCCGACAACATATTCGAGCTGGTTAAAAAAAGTTGTCGATTATGAAACTTGCTTGACCGGTTTTTGAGGGTAGAAACGGAAAAGTGCTGACGAAATTTGTGACGTGTGATAAGGTCTTAACACTCATACCAGAAATTTTATCTCTGTCGAAAAAACATACATATATCATCGATAAAATGCAATAAAGCTATCTGTAACAAAAATCTAAATCACAAGACATACCTTTTATTGATGGACGTTCTTAAATCCTCAGTGCAGGATTCCCTTCCATCCTTAATGTCCGCGCACATGCTGTGGTTCAGTTGTATCTCGTCGTTTGTAAAGTATGCTTCATGGAAGGCGAGAACACTATTCCAGTTGCAGTCCAATCGAAAATCTTGATTCCAACAAAATATATCTTGAATGAAATCTGCAACTAAGGAAAAAAACATAACACATTAAGAATCTTATAACTTCAAACAAGCAATTTTTGTACGTATATAAATTTATTCCGCGTATCTCGGGAGCCTTATCTAAATTTAAAATTTCAACGATTTAGTTCAAATTTTATGTTTAGATAAAGTTTTCCTTTTTAAGTTTATCTATGTGTCTTTTCTGAAAAATTTCGATTTTGCACAGAAAAAAAACAGCATTTTTCTTAATAATTAATTATGAATGCTTTTTTCTATCGGCTTTCATGCTGATAATACCATATGGCGCCGTTTCGTAAATTTTTGTAATACTTTTATTATTGCCTTAGGATGATAACCTACTGGAATCCCAAAATTTTGTGAGATTTAAGATGTAAAATTGATCTGAGATGCAAAATTTTGTGAAAAATTTTGTAACATTAACCGAATACGTTCGGCTTATATCCAATAGCAACGATGCAATTAACCAATTCGAATAACATGTTAAACTAAATGCATTCACGGTTTTTATTAAAATTTTATTTAAATGCACAGTTTATATAAAAGTGAAATTAAAAAATATTCATATGTAATCAGTATGTGATTAATATCTTGATATTTTCACCAAAAAACCCAAATTTACAGAAAAAAAAAAAACCTACAGAATGAAGCTCGGTTTCCCTGGTATATTCAATATAGGAAGAAAAATGCAAATCCAAAGAACATTAACATGTCTTTTTTTTTTTAAATATAAATATTCACTTTTGAAAGCAATTTTTTACTTCTTCACAAAGGAGAAGATTTGTAGTCGCCGGAAAATTCAAAATATAGATTTTGATGAAACTCCAAGTTTCAGACTTAACCAGAGTTCGAAAAATAAATTTTTGGAATTAGTATGTTTGTTTCTCTTTCTGCACATTGACTCTAAAATTTTTTGAATTAGACAAGTGAAATTTTGTATTGGTTTTTATACCTAATTGGAATATCACTATCAAATTTTTAACGAAATATATTCTTAGGAAGAGTGTATCTGCCCGAAAGTAAGTTAATATAGCTGCAAAATGCAAACGACATTGAAAATATTTGTTGCACAATTTAAATAATACAACTGTAAAATTCAGATAAAATAATAAAAAGAAAAGGAAATTATTATTTATTGAAAGATTGGAAGAAACTTTTATCAACTTCAACACTCATTAAATATTAAATATTTTTGAATATGTCAGTATAACTAATTGCACGCATCAGAAAAAAAAAACTTGCATTATTAAAAATTGAAAATTATTTATTATTTAAAAATTATTTTAATCGTTATATTGATGCTTCCAATTACTTTTTCAAGGCGATTTGGTCTGAAAAACAACCAGCCAGTTGAATTTCTAAGTGACTGACAAGATAATGTATTCAATATTTTATCAAGTTTACAAAGAAACGAATGAGGATATGCAATTCAATAAATATGTAATCAGAATAATGTTTTGATGTCGAAATATTGTTTGAAATATTATGTTACTTTTAATAATTTTTTTTACAAAAGAGTTTATTTATTTTGGTTTGGCAATTCATGTGAGCAGATTAGAAACGCAGACGATTCTTAGGAACAAAAAATTGGATTGGTACAATTCTCTGGAACAGATTGCATAACAAGATTAAAATGAAAGGAAATCGTTTTTAAGTTCTAAGCTAGTAAATAAGATTTGTTTGGTTTCTGTTTAAACAAAGAGTGCGGCTTCTATTTTTTTTTCTTTTCATCCAACATGTACTTTAGATAGCTTCACGATTATAATGCTTTTAATCATATGAAAAGAACTATTTCTACAAGTTTTATTAAATGATACTTTTAAAAATATGTTTCATAGATAATTTATTTTATATTTTAAATTGTTCTTTATATTTTTGTATACTTAAAATAAAAAAAAATTACTACAAAATAAATTAAAATGTGAAAATAGATAGAAACATATTCCTTCAAAGTTAAATTTGCAAAAATTTATTTTACAGAATGGAATATTTTAAATAATTTTCACAGATTTTTCTCCATTGAAGAACTCTACTCAATCACAAATATACAAGTACCATTTTTTTATAAGTTTACTGGACTTTACACAGAAAAGTTGTAAAAGATAACCCGTCAAAGATATTTATTTTGGATTTTTTTCTTAAATTTTATTTAAATATTTCAGTTTTCAAATAGTCATATTCGTTTTCTTTAAATTATCAATGACTACATAAATTGCAATCGTTTACACATATAATTTAACAACTCATATCAAGCATCATTATGTTCCATGCATCAAGGTTAGGCATTCAGGTTTAAGAGAATATGTAATTTTTATTCTTTCTTTATGACTGAATACTATCTTATAATGGGTATCTTTTCAGGTGTTATGAAAATCTCAAAAATTTATAATACCTTTTTCAGTTTTCAGCTAATACAAAAATAAGTAGCATATTGCATAAGAAGTAGAATTTACATCTTTGAAGCATTAAAAAAGTGCTTACAATACTTAATGCTTATTTTTCGCTGAAATTTCTATTTTTTGAGCAAATTCTAATTATTTTTTTGCCTGTATCGGTTTAAAATGAATTTTCAAACTCATTATAATAAATCAAAAATCGCATGATAAAAAGATGGTTCAATTATGGAATTTCAAAATTATTTTCTTTCAATCAAGTTATCATTATAGGGTTTAAAAAAATAGTCAACTATAATGAATTCTAAACAGTTTTTCGATGTTTTTATGACAACAAAATGAATTTACTGCCTTGTTTCTATAAAACAAAATAGAATGATAAAAAAAGGGTTTCGAATATTGAATTTTAAAACAACATTTTCTTCTTTCATCCAAGTTAATCATCTCTACATTTTTTTAAAATTATCAGTTATTTTTTTTTAAATTTAAATGAAGGATCATTTTAGTCAACTTGAAATATGATAAACATAATTTTATTATTTTATAATCTTATGATTTTATTTTTTTAAGTATATTTTTCTTCAACAAATATTAAAAACAACGATTTTTCTTTATGATAATAGCTATGAACTATAAAGGAATTTCTTTGCAAAATGTAATACAATGTGAATATCATTTTTCAAAAGTATTTATACAGAAAATACAATAAAATAATAAAAATAAAAATGTTTGGAAAACAGGAGCAATCCTTATAAAAATAATTGTTCTATAAATACCTTCTTTTCTGCTTTAAATTTGTAGGGAGTTTCTATACATTTCAGCAAACGTGCGTTTTACTCATGGTAAAAAACTTTTTTTAAAAGAACCCTTTAATTTGTGTTATGTTAGCCCCAAAGGCTAAACATCATTTTATGTTACTTTTAAATTTCACATTATGTCTCAAAATATTGCATAGATAAACAATTTTTTTTAAATTTTCAATTTATTTTAAATATATAGTATTATTATCCGCAAAATAAACAATCACTTATATACACATTGTATTTCACCCAATTTCCTTTTAGTTGATTTAAACAAAATAATTTCATTTGTGATATAATTAATAAAAAGTGTAATTAAAGCATGTCTTCTTTTATAAAGCTATCGCAATTATGCATCTAAAATTACATTTTAGAAATAAATAACCCATATTGATTGTATTCTAATAACTAAATTATAAATGAAAATATTATCTATCACTTGTACATGTAGAATGACTCTGTAACACATAAAAAAATAACTGACGTAGCTTAAAAATAGTCATTTAAAAATAACACACTCTTTATTCAAATGCAAAGAAACAGTATAGTTTCGACACGATTACTTTAAAAGCTTACAACGTCTCGATTTCAGTATTTCATTAAACGAATACACTTTTAAACAAGCCTCTGATGAAATCACAAATAACTTATTCATTTAATTATTTTCAAATTTCTGAAAAATAAAGTGATAACTGAATAAAATAAAAAATTTGAAGGACCACTGTATTTAAGAATACGGAATGCACAACACTGCAACTGAAAATTACTTTTCGCACTCTTCCCTACCTACACTTCATGCGGTGGACACCTGCTTGGCAAACTGCGTGATTGTCTCGCACACGTTCGACGGTTGATGATGAATCACGCGTTTCTTGACAGATGACTATTTGAAATTCGTTAGACAAGAACAATACTGGGGGTTAATAAATCCGACCGTGACTTCCAACAGAACTTGAATCAATCAAGTATAAAAACTTTTTTACAAGGATTTCAAAAACTTATGGCCGCTAATGAGAACTTAGTTTGCTTTCAAAATCCTGTCTAGCTCTGCCTCCCATTGTTCTACTGCCATTGTTTAAAAACGGATTCCAGGAAGATTAGGCCTGGCAGGTAGAGGATGTTTGAAGAAGATACAACAACTAGATCAGATAGGTTGAGTGACATGTATTTTAACTAGGGAGTAAGTAGATGGACGAAGATTCCAGAGGGGTGAATGTTATCGGCATCTTTCGCGAACAATTCGGGATACTTAGTAATAAATTGTCTGTCAAGATTGAATACGCTAAAGGGGCGGAAATGGATAATGAACATAATCGGCATATTATTCATCAGAGGTATTACTCCATTATTCTACAGTTATTTTCTATTTCCCAATTATGAAGGAAAATAAAATAAAAGTGCGCTTAGTATCTTAGTTGTGTTTCGCACTTGTTTTCGTATCTCGAATATCAAAGGTACTTTCGTTTTTCGAATATCAAAAAGAAATTCGGCGTTAGAGATTTGACGATGAAATAAGGAACACGCCATATTAACAATGGAGTTTAATTATATTACATTAACGTGAGATGTTTTATTTTGGAATAATATTTAATAATGATGAAAGGAACTCTAAATTAAATAAAGAAGATTTTAGAGCATTATTTGGAAATGAAACATCTATTCCCACCATCAATAACAATCGCCTTATAATAGTCAGCGAGTAAGTTTCTCTTAAATCTATAGCAAAGGTATTTTTAAAAAATTTTAAAATAGAATTACAATCAAAGTAATCGAGAATTTTTAAAACTTTTTCTATCAGATTATAAAATTATTATCATTAATATTAAGATTATAGATAGTATAGTTAGGATATGCTTAAAATTAAAACAATGCTGCGAGTTGTATTTTATTTATTTTCTCTGTTTATTATGTTTGGTTTAATAAAAAATATTAATTATCATTATACTATCATTAAAATATTCACTATTAATTATTATTAAATTAGTAAGTCACTAAAATTATTAATTAATTACTATTCAAAATTAAAACTTAATTATTATCGTCTTCAGTAGAACTTTCTAAAAAAGATTAATAAATTTTCGAACCTATTCATTGGTTAACTGTATCAGAAATATTTTTTGGATATATCAAGTAAGTTATTGTTACAAAGAAGATTAATTGTGCAGCAGATTTTCAAGACATCGATAGTTAACATAATTTTGTTGAAAGTTTAATCATCAAAATCCCTAATTCCGCTCTTATTTGTCAAAATCGATAACACTGTCTTTCTTAGATATATTTGTCTGTTAGCGAATAAAATCCTTAATAATAAATGATGTATATAAAATTTCGCAGCATTTTAGAACTAATTGTAGAAGAGGAATTAAGATTTAGAATTCTGAAGATTACTTCAACCTTAGAACAAATTGACTCCATTTAAAAGACAAAAAAAAAAAAAAAAAAAAAAAAGGCGGGGGACATTTGGAATTTTTTTCATTACATTCAATATCAAGATTTTTCAGCGAAACGTAAAAAAAAGAGAGAAATGCAATTTTTTTATGGTTTATAAATCTTTTTTTAAGTGCATAGTTTTTAAAAGTCATCGTCTTTTTTACAGTGAAGAGCTTGTTAGATGTGCAACGCTGTCATAATTGGCTACATACTTGTGAGTTTTTCTTCTCTTTTCTGCTTCAAAGTATCGCATACAAAAATAGCCGTGAGACAGAAGGAAGTCTAAAATACGCAACTCTAATGTCTAAAAATAGAGTTTAAAAGGAGTTTTTATTGTGTTAGTAGAGCGAAATGAAAAATTTGAGCTGATAACAAACAAATAAATATTATGCAAAGCAGACGACAGTTTTTATTTTTATGAGGTAACATGTGCTAGACAGTATTACAAAAAATTTCCACTTCGAAATTGTTTAATTTAAAAAAAAAAAACACTGTTTAAATTCTTAGCTTTAAATGCTGTAATTAAATTGTTTCTGGGTCACTTTTTTCATTCTGCGAAAATAATCATTACAACAATTACTTTTGATTAATGATTGCTACTTTGTGTCATCAAATTGTTTTCAGAAGTTTTTTTTGTGGGGAGGGGGGGGTTAAAAGAAATTTCTGTATAAACTGATAAAAAAAACTTTACATGAGTAGATTACTCTTCTAATAAAATGTTTAGATTCGTACCAACGTATGCAATTTTTCGACCGTGACAAGTTAAAAATTTGTTTATTTTAATTCATTTCAGTGCAATTTTGTTTATTTTTTTTCTTTCCATTTTTTGCAAAGGAAGAAATAACTTCTCATCTTTCCATAAATTAGAAATTTCTTTATTCTGTTCATGAAAAGCCTAATATTTCAAATAATTTGATCTAATATAATTAGCTTATTGTGAAAATGCTTTTTCTTACTGTGATGTAAAATGGAATTTATTTTAAATTTGTTATTGATTCCAGAGCAATTTTTTTTAAAAAGAAAAGGATTGAACAATTTTTCGATATAATACTTCGACTGCTTCCATGGAATGATATAAATACATTATTAAGATTTTCTAACCAACCCTAATACTTTGGAAACATTCCTATTTCTTAAATCTTACCATTCACAATGTAAAGTACATACAAGTACTTTTAAAATTTAAAGATTTTTCTT
The DNA here is from genome assembly GCA_026543055.1 of Argiope trifasciata. Taxonomy (NCBI): domain Eukaryota; kingdom Metazoa; phylum Arthropoda; class Arachnida; order Araneae; family Araneidae; genus Argiope; species Argiope trifasciata. The sequence goes on along the minus strand of JAPMOQ010041062.1, from coordinate 4,607,380 downwards.
CAATTAATTTTAAATATTATTTTTATTCATTGTCTCATATTACGGCCAGCCATATTTTAAATACCGTTAATTTTATGATAATCTTTAACTTTTTACAATGTGATAAGATAATTAAACCTTATAAAAATAACCCAGTTGAATAAAAGTTAAAAATTTATAATTTAAATAATATATATATATAGTATATTAATTAAGTTTAAAAAAATTAGTCATCCTATTTTGAAAGATATGGTATTTATATTTGCTTTGGCAGTCATTTGCTTCTCAACACAATTAATTAAATATTACCTTGGTGATATTTGAAAATATTTCTTTAAAATCAGATTTTAAAAAGACAATTCCACAAAACTATTAATTATTTATTTATTTTTCCTGAAAATATAGGTACACATAGGTGTGATTACAATTAAACTGACTCACCGAGCACTGCGCACGCTCGGTATTTGATCTAGCATGTTTCTGCACACAAGCACCCCGCGGACAATCGGGTTTTAATTAGATTGCCACCACAGGAACCTGATGGCACGCGTCAATCGCCCAAGATACGGTTGAGTAAGTCCTTTCCACTATCTTGATTAACAGAAATCGGCGATAGAAGCGGCATACAAAAGATGCTCCGCCTTATATCTTTAGGCTACTAATAATTCCTCAGATTATTGTCTAATGCAATACTATGTCGAAAGAAAAAAAATATTAAGGCACTCTTCTACTTGTGTCTCTTCTTCTTTTCGCATGCTCTCCTTGAACTACCTTCTGACGAAATCCGGTTGACGCCCACGCCCGAAAGCTGTCATTTTGTTCCATCAAGAACCAGGTTTCATAGGATGAAGAATTAAATGCTGTTCTGTCTTTTCTTTAGGTTTTAAGAACCCTATGCGTTTTTGATTATGGATCATTAGTGTTGAGTAACGTAGCCTGTTAAATGATCCATTATTTCGACAAAGCGTGATTCCGCACCTGGGCAAGGGAATCTTGTTCAACATGCTTAACTAGGAATAAATGAGGCGGCATTAAAAGGAACGAAATGCGTAAACATCACGTGCAACTTAGAAATAAAAAGTTTTGGAGAGCTTCATTTCGATTAGCGCTTCCTGGATCGTAGGAAAGTAGTATATTATTGAATCGTGCTGTTTTGTGCAGAAAATAGCTTTTATGAGTTCCGGAGTAATTTTTATTTTCAGTTTTCTCAGAAGTGTTTTAGAAGTTCATTTTTATAAAAACTCATCACGAGTTGTAAAAGAATTTTTCTTTGAATTTACGATAAAAGCATAGGGTGTCGGAAAATTCTTCAAGACATCATAAATTTATGAAAAAGAATAATTCAGATAAATGCTGTTCTTTTGTGAATACATATTAGTACTGTAGCGCAAATAGAACTAAAAAATACACAGGAAGTAGAGTTAAACCAATTTATTAACTCAACTCTGAACTGAGAATGCTGCGACTGAGAGATTTTCGGCTTTCATACCAGCAAGGAAAGTTACAGAATACTTTTCTGGAGAAAAATAAGAAAAGTCCAGAGCATTTATCTCGTAGCTAAAGAAAATTCCAGGTCCTTCTTGAACACGAAATATCGGAGAAACAAATCAAGGTAAAACTTGTACACAAGTTTTGAATTTACCGCGATTCAAACTCACGATCTCTTTACTACAAGGCCAGTATTATAACCATTTAGCTATGGAGACTCGATTCCTTCTTTTCAATGCGGCAATATCAAGGATCATAAAGTTTCATTTCCAAACATTATTAATCCTCAAAATTAGATAAATGACGCTATGTTTGGATAAATGATGATTCAATAAAGAAGTTTCACATGATAATTATATCATGCGATTTCCAAAATTAAATTACTCAGATTTTTTTTTATGTGGAATGATGGAAAAATTGTGTGGATCTTACGTCTTGCAGTGATTTGAACGGTTTAAAGCAGTGTATCACAATTCCTCAAGGCCTTGTAAATGCGCAGAGTGAAACTGAATAGCATTGCACGTATTAAATCTTAACAAAAGGATTCCACATTAAGATTTATAATTTACCAATTCTAGTGCAAGCAATTAAAGAATTTTGTTTCTATTCCTTAGAACTTGTATTTTACGTAATTTTGTAATCTGTCCGGACATCTTGTATAATTCACAACGATCATTCATAACATTCATAACGTTATAACGTTAATTCATAACGATCTAGATAACGCCAAATGTGTTTCAGAACACGAATACATTCATGATTGCTTCAGTTAACTTTTATTATAAAATCAAGTATGATGTAGAATTACAACATAGCAGAACCTTTACATAAAAATCATTCAACGCATCTAATTTTGCTAATGAACAATAAATATACAAATACTACTAACACATGCAGAATACTTTTAAAGATAAACTGTAACATTTACAGGATGTAACACATCTAGGCGAACTCAAATTGCCATTCATTACATTGTCACAAACCATAATGACCCACGAAGGATAGTTGCTTTGCCATTTAATGATGAAATATAGGAATGCTCCAAAAAATGAAAAGAGATACGCGAATAAAAAAAGCTATTTAATAGAAAAAAATAAAGTAATTTCTTAAAAGTGTGGTCATCAATATTTTTACAAAGCAGATTCGCTAATGAGCAAAAACCTTATGGTTCGCTGATAAGAAGTCATGAGTTTAATAGCTTAATTATAGAAATATTGGCAAGGAAATCTACATGAGAAACAATGAAACTGTCACTATGCACTAAGCTCTTCACATGTTTTCATAGGTCTATGGGACCAAATGAAAAGCTTAGTGCATAGTGACAGTCCAGGTAACACAAATCAAATGGCAGCATAGGTCATTTGATGCATTCACACTGATTGGAAATGAAATCTGAAAGTCCTATCCAAATGAGTAACAGTCAGTTAATACATCATTATATATTTTATCATCATTTTAAGTTCAGCCAAGAAACCTGAAATAAAAAGGGCGGATTAAATTTGTTGAAAAGACCTGAACATAAAATTCTTGTTGGCTAATTGAAATCATATCACATCAATCATTACGTTTCAAATAGTTTAATTTCGAATAAATTTAATCCTTATAATTATTATTATTAATAATGGCTATATTAGTAAATTTTAATACGTAATTGATCTTTTTCAACAACTAAAATGCTTCATATTACATAGTTTATTTTTATATCCAGTATTATAGAAAAAAAAAATTAAGGGCTATACAAATGTAATTTCTTTATTATATTTTCCAGCTAAAAGAAAACGCGCGTTTAATACAAAATATTGAAGCATTATTTATAAGAATAAGATAAATATTCTTTGAAAATTCTTTTATAAACCCCATTTTAACTCAGATCCCTGGAGTATATATATAGCTATTACCCGCGACTTCGTTCGCGTGAAAATTTTGATGTATATATACGAAAAACTATCAAATAATGACAAATATAAATAATTAAATCTAACCTAAAAATGATACATTATAAAGTATAAGCACTTACGAAAAATATATAAAATAAATACAATTTAATAACAAAAACACGCAACTAATGTAAAAACAACTTATTTACATTGTATACCCAAAATAAAATAAAACAGTAAATCAAGTGCGTATTTCTTTAAAATCAGGTCAAATCCATTTTATTTATTGATCGAGATTGAGATAGCTACAACAGTATTATACACATAATTTTTAAACTTTAAATGAAAACACAGTTGTCAACAATTACACACAGGAACTTTCAATGTCAGTTAGCGTAACGCCCATGTCTGACTTTCTGACACCAGTTGAGGTAACGCAATGCAGATTAGATTTTTTTTAAAATTTTCTTTATTCTGTTTTCTTTTAATTTAAAAGTACTTCAGAATTAATCCGAAAGATCGATTAATTAACAAAATTTTATTTTAAATACATTAAACACTAAAAATATAAACAGAATCGCTTGAAATAATTGGCGGGATTTGGCTCCAGCGTTTTGCCGGGAAAGTTGGTTTTTAATTAAAAAAATTTAACCACTCAATTAACCGGAATAAAAAGTAGCCTATATTCTATTCCCGACTATAATCTAGCTTTGTGTTAAATTTCATCCGATTCCGTTCAGTCGTTCTGATTGGAGTAACAAACTTCCATTCAAACATCCTAACTTTCACATTTATAATATTAGTATAGATGGCTTGCGTCTAATGCGCTCTGAAAGCCCCTTTATGTTTCTGAAATGTATTGGCTTGTAGAAGGATAATTTCCAACACACATTTATATTGCTTTTTCTGCCTCATTTTATCGAGTTATTATTATGCATTATTTCATTAAATATTTCGTAATCATTACGCACAGGAAATAGTCGTTTTTAACAGGCTCTAAGAAAAGTCATGCTATAATAGGACATATAGTTAATCATAATAGTTTAAAGAAAAGTAGGCGAATGATTAATTATGTATTATACAATATTGATTATTGTTTTCATTTTCTGATTGATAAAGAATAATTTCTATCATTACAACATGTTTTTTCCAATGAAATCACAAAGTTAAAGATTTTTTTTCAATGTTTTAAAACAAAAAGAGTTTATTACACTTTCAAAAACAAATAGTACTAAAATGGACTAAACGCAAATTTCAACATTCAAAATGAATGACATTAATGGGACAAACAAATGTATATGGATATTTTCTGACATTATAGATAACAATTCTTTATATATATATAAATATTATTGATGGTAGAGATGTGAATACTTAATTTGTGCTCTTTTTCTTTAAGGGCGAATTATAGCGTTTTATATATCAGAGTAAAAGAATATAATCATATACAGTAAAAGCTCCTTATTCGCGCTTCCTTCATTGCCATCAAATGGACTAATGAAAAAAGTAAAATAGATCTTATTACAACTTTGCCTAAAGTATGTTGTTAAATGCAAACATAGCCGAAATCGCAAATGGAATAGGACTAGATGAATTCGAACAGATAGAATCAAGCGACATTCAGGAATTGCTTGAATCGTAAAATGAAGATCTGACTGAAATCGACTTGGAGGAAATGTTAAATTCACAGCCCATCGAAGAAGAGACTTCAACAAGCACTGGAAACGTGACGTTTTATTTGAAAAATCATAGTGAATGGCAAATGAGTTTCGCGATTTCTTTATGAGCGTCTACTAAACGAAGTCTTATTTTTAAGAGGCAAATTGCTAATGCGACTGCTGCCTATCAGTCTGAATGGAAGGGGCCTTAAAATGTGCCAAGCAAGAGAAAATTACAAAATTCTTCAAACTATTGCCTAAGCCTTAAGGTAATTAATCAAAGTGTTCAAAAACTTCAATTAAATTGATTTTTTATATATTTGGGTTTTTTAATTTTGTCACCTAGGAACGTATTCCCTATAATCCCATATTAATTACCATTCCGTATTCACGGTTTCTGTATTCGTGGCATATTTATGGAACATATACCCCGCGAATAAAGAGCTTTTACTGTATAACCACAATCGAAGAAATTATAAGAAAAAAGCCATTAACTACTTTTGTTTATTCATTATATTAATGCATGATTGAAAATGTTAAAACACTTGTCATCATAACATTATTAAGTTAAAAATAATAGACATTTCCATTTATCTTTCAATAATTATTGTATCAACTTTTCATCTATAGTTTTCTGCATTACATCTGCTTATATTGAAATTAAAGAAAAATAAACATAGAAAATGCTAAACAGCACTGTAGGAAAAGTCAATATTTCACTTTGGCGTTTCTGAATGGCATGCGTTCACCAATGAGAGGAATACTAAATTCGAAATGAAAAACATTTTATCGCTTTTAAGCAGCTCAGAGTATGCGGAAATAAAAGAACGAAAACAAAAAAGTTAGAATTTCAAACTAGTTTTTGCTCAGTGAAAGTATCTGAAGTTCACAGTCTGAAAGGACGCTGTCCTACCAATGCACTCTGTCGTTACGAAAGAAAGATCCACAAATAACTTTCACTTGCGCTATTGCTGTAAGGATTTATTTAGAGTAAACATGTAATAATATCATGAATAACCATTTCACATATTGTAATCCAGAAATTTCAATAGTATTACCATTTGAAAAGTAATTACCGCATTGCAGATCTTTTTTTTTTCTCCTACTACTGTAATTAATTCTTTTCATCGGAAGAAATGGCATTAGTGAAAGATTGGTAAAGGATAAGAATTCAAAGAAAAAAAAAACATAAATGATACTTATAAAAAGAGTTGCTGAATTTTCTTTCATCTTAGGAAGCATTTTAACTTTTCATATTTTTGGTCTTTTATGGATGTTTCTGCATTACGGTATCCGACTACGTTCGAAGGAAAAATTTTGGAAAATTGAATTTTTTAGAAGCTATTTAAAACTATGGTTTTTAGATATATTGTCAGTTATAATACAAAATACTATAAATACAAAAATATCATTTGAAAATATAATATATTTTGAGAAACAGCATTATGTGTAGTAAATGTTAATGAAATTTAAACAAAACGGTTTACACTCTGCACAAAAATGCAATGCAGCTATCCTATTTTTTTTCTACACAAGTTATAGAATACAATGATGATTGAAATGAACCAAAAGCTAAGAAATATTTTGAGATGCAAAGAAGTTATGGGTAGAAATACACGTATGTATAGGCATTTCTTCCCATAATTCTGCGACTTAGTTTTTCTTAAATATATTTATAAATGAAAAAAGCATTTCACCAGCAGTAAAACTTTTGGTTCATTTCACTGCCCGTATCATTTAAAACTGACTAAGAAATTTTTATCTGAATACCTCTATTTGTTTTTGGGACATTATGTTAACGGCGGAGAAATTTTGTGCAAATTAAAGTTTTGAGAAAATTGAAGTGAAACACAAATTTTTGCTGAAAAATATGTGACTCTGGATGATGGGTAAGGTCTTCGTTTTCCTAAAAAAGATAAACTGTTTTGGAAAGAGTGAAGTCTAAACTAGAAGATATAACAATAATAAAAAACATTGACCAAATTGGTCGATAACCAGTATTTTTAACGTAGTCGGATACCTTAATATTTCTAGTTCGTATACATTAAGTTAAATGATGCTAATCAGTGGAAGAATGAATAAAGAAAAATTTCTTTATGTAACAGCTTACTTGAAGAAATATATTCTAACTAAATATTGCTAGTCACTCAATATATTCTAATTAAATATAAGAAGCGCTCTGTTATAAATAATAAAATAATTCAATTAGCTGAGCCAAAGATAATCTTTTGCTATATAT
>JAPMOQ010041062.1:4545524-4588104 GCA_026543055.1 Argiope trifasciata | reverse complement strand
TATATATATAAAGTGTATGTATGATGATATCTCTTAATTTAATTCACATCCTAATTAATTTCCTAATATTTTCATTTAAAACTAGCCCATATTGTTTAAATCTAAATTTAGTTTTTTTATTTCTTTACCCTAATCCCTCTTTTTTTATTTACTTTTTTCATGCTATTGATTTAAAAATCGTTAAATAACGTTATTTAAAATGAAACTTTTTACATAAATTAAGAATAAATTGCTAATTAAAAAGACCATAATTTTCTTTAAACCTATTTACAAACTTAATTCCAAATCAAATTTAAATTAAAAGTAATGTCTAAATTAAATTATTATATTTTGTTTAATTTATTATTATAACTAGACCCACCCCCTCTCCAAAATAAACTTATATGATCAACTTTAATAGATATAAAACTGTCTTACCTGAAACTTCAAACTTAACTTTATTTCTCGAATACATGATATTTTCTAAATTGACGCACTGCATCAATATAAATGTTTACGATCCGATATCAAGTTATAAGTATAAATCAAAATTTTAATTTATATTTTGTCATATATGTAATTGAAATCAATTAATTAGTGTACCACCGATGACATAAAATTTGTTTTGCCGATTTAACAAGAGAATGAGACAACATACAATTAGATATCGATTGACGAGCATAAAGTTTGATCGACTGTAGAGAGCTTTAAATTAATTTCTAAATAAAAAAGATTATTTGAAAATTTCCAGAATAGAAAATGATAGCGGAAACTTTAATGCAGTTTGTCTATGATCGATATGTATAAATTTCAAGAAAATATAGGAGAGTTTCTCTGTAAGACAATGATTTTATTTGCTTAGACAAAAATATTTTAGCATTACAGTTGATTTTGAAGAAATGGAACTCTATTTGTGTTCTTTGGAAAATAAATTGCATCAATCGATTTCAAAAATAAACCTGAATATTTCCTGATATTACGGCGGCGGTCTCATATGCGTTTTATTATTTGAAGAATATTATGATTTGTCAAATAAATATCATTTCCATCTGTAGAGAAAAATTTAAATAAAAAATGACATGGCAAAGCAAATCTTGACCAAGCTACTAAATGATGCCAATTTTAAAATCATTTGAATAATGTAAAAATTCGACTAGATACACAGCTTATTTAAATATTTAGGTCTTAATAGTATCTGGGGCGAAACGAATTTTTTTCGGTACCAAAAAATGCTTGGCATCATTTACTGGAAACCATTGCTTTGAATAAAAGAAATTATGAGCAGTTTTTTAAAATTTTCAATTTAATGTGCTATTTATATTCAAAACTATTTCCTGATCTGCAATTTCAGGAGAAAATACATGAACTTTTCATTAATGCACTGATATATTTTAAATGCGTTTAACCAGAGGACTTCCTGAAATTTTTTCATATATTTTCTAACAAAGGCATTGTTATTCCAATTCCACATATAAAAATTGTGAGCCATGGATAAGACTGTGAATGTTTTGAGTGCTCACAATTTTTAGAGTCTCGAGCATTAGCAATTTGTACGTCGTAGCAATATCTAGAAATATTAAGGTTTCAAATTTTTTTTAGCAATCAATTGATGCAAATTATTATCTTCGTAGTGAAGAAGTGTTGATTCTAGATGTCCTAAATTAGCCTGGACTAAAATTAGCACATAATTAGAATCTTAGTAGCATAGCGGTTAAGCAAAAGCAAGCAAATCGCATATCAATATCAGTAAAATCACATATCATTTTATTTATCTAAATCTTTGCTTTTCTGAGCATCGAGTTACATGCATATTGAATATACAGGTCCATTGACGGTCAATTTGTAAACGGATTGGAATTAAAATTTAATATGGATCTACAATTTAGTGACTTTCTAAATTTTTTTTTATAACTGTATTTATTTTACTTTTTAAGATTCGTAGTTCTCATATTTACTTACATCTAGACAGGCGCATTTTTTGTTAAAAGATTATAAAACAAACGTTTTTAGACAGCGAGGTTTTGAAGATTTGTTAAAATTCTGAGTTTTCCGAGATTCGGACTTAACTATATACAATTAAATATTTACCCAATTTAAATTTAATATTAATTCTATTTTATGGTTTGAACAGTTAAGAGGAAATAATAAGATGTTTAATGGCACTTTCAGAAATTATTTCCCATGTTTATTTTTTATTTGGCTGCACAATAATGCAATTGAAATATATAAATCATTTCACAAACTTTTTAACAGAGTTATTACTGATAGAAATATGACTTTTTAAAATATTATAAATATAATTTATCTTGCAATTACTATAATTAGAAAAAACATTCTTTAAAACAAAATACAAATTTGTTTGCCAAAATGGCGAAATTTTGTGTTTTTAGTTGATAATACAAAAATATATCATATAAAAAGAAAGGATTCAGAAATGGTATATGTGATTGGAATAATAGAGGAAATCGATTATCTAATGGGAGAATTTCCTAAACAACAAACTAATATCATTACAATAATTTTGTACTGATTATTACAAACCCAATTAATTTATAGTACAAAATTACGTAGGGCAAATATCTTCACAAGCGCACAAAATGAAATAATTATCTCCAGAATTTTTATGGCATTAGAATTGATTCCTGTAGAAATGCAAAAAGAGAGCTGAAAGCATATGAAATAACAATAACACGGGGCCGATCGTATCTGTAGAGTAAAAAATATTTGAAAAAAAAGCCCCATCTGCTGCCGATTTTTTTTCAACTATCTCAATACGTTCTTTCCCCTACCTTTTTCATCATCTAGTCGTCAACTCCACTTTATCAAACAGATGAAGCACCCTTCGGGGGAAGAGGACGAAAAGAGTGCCTCTAAATGTCCTCGAAACCTCTATTAAATGAGCGCAGTATTGCGCCACAAAACGATAGCGAGCTGGATTACAACAGATATTTACATTTCCCCAGCGACTTGCTTCCCGTTGGCTATTAAAAGAAATTTCACATTAAATGTTCTTTTAGTCAAATGGCAATTACCTACTATCGTGATATTCTTAAAATAGTCAATTTAAGGCACTAAGGAAATTGAATATTTTAGGTATTTTGTACATTTACATATCAGTTTGTAATATCAAAATTTGTCTGTTTTGAATGATTAACTATATAAAGGTGGAAGAAAAAAAATGAAAAAAGGATAATGCTAGCAAGCGATTAAATATGTACTATTTCAAGAAAACATTTTTCTTTTTGTAAAAACATACGATTCGTGTCATAAAATCCGATTTTTAACTAGATCACAGAAATTAGATCAAACACCTAGTATATTTAATTCTAACCATCTTTGAAATTTATATGCTTAATAGTTATTATATAAGTAAGTAAGTTAATTTTTCAGTCTGTGATGATAGAATTTTGTATTTTTTATAAACGAGTGGTATGAATATTATTAATATATAATGTACAAAATGAAATAAAATATGAAATGATTATTTAAATTAAATGCATTCTTAAGAGGTTCAACAAAATAAAACTTTAAACATTGTTGAAACTAATAATGAAATCCAATTTTTATTTTAATAACAATCATATTCTTTTAAATTTGAACTCATTTACCAAAGAACTAACATAGAATATTAATCAGAATATTTCTGTAAAAAAAATCAGCATTTCTTCTCATTTTTTTAATATCATCTTTCAACAATCTTTTATGTATGTTCCTATTCTTTGAAGCGCTTCTTTATTGTCCAAATCTTGATAGATATTCGGAAATTTTAATTAAATACTACGAATAATTATCAAGTAATCAAGACATCTCAAATCAATTTAATTTTGGGTGAAAATGAAATCCTTAGATTTCATTTTTGTAATGTAATTCTGTTGTGACAGATTTTTTAATTAAACAGAAGGAACGTTTGCAAAGTTTTCTTTGTAACTCATAGATTAAAAAAAATATATTTGAAAATGTAATTCTAAACGCCTTAAATAAAATATAAAATCTATATATTTTTTTATTTTATTTAAATATATTATTCATTCAAACAAAAACTAATAATTAATGTTGAAATTAATATTGAATGAATGACATCGAACGCATAGAAGTTAATTAATTTTGAATTAGTACCGAATCAATAACATTTAGAAACAAGCAGATACGGTCAATGCAATACGACGTTTCTTGAAGAAAAAAGGTCTCTCTATTCATAAACATTGCCTTCAGAAACGCACAGTTAATCCTCAAGTATTCTTGGATTCCAACTCAATGCAATTCGAGAATCTTTGAGGACATTACTCCTTAAACTTCGCAATTCCATTTTCTATCGAAAATAAATGCTAAATATGTGAGTACCAATAAAAATAATAGGAACGTAATAATAAAAATATAATAGAAAAACATAGTTTAAAAGTAATTAACGATAAATAAAGAAAAAGTTTAACTTATTTATGAAATTATTTAAAAAAATATTTTCTTCATTAATTTTTGTTCATCTTTAATACTGCAGAATCTTATACAAGCAATTTCAATTGAAGCTCTTTTATTTAAATTTTGATTAATTTCCATGTAATTTTCCAAGAAATATTTTCTTTTTTAATTTTTGTTCATGGTTAGTACACCATAATCTTGCAGAGACATTTCCAATTGAAATTTTAGGGAGGCAGGTTTTGAAAGGAAGGCTTCGTTCACTTATGGTTTCTCCCCTTATGGTTTCATTTTCTTTACATCACAATTTTCATTGTGATACAAAAAACTATTAACTTTTTGAGCTATTTGTTGCTTTTCTAATTTTAAATGGATTTTTGATGCTTACTGTAAATATATAAATTTGCATTTAAGGAACATTACGGATTATTTTTTATCTAATAAATAAGTGAATGTAAATGTCTCTTATTCAGGATAAAGTTCATGCGTAAATGTCAAACCTTATGGATTCGCTTTTCTTTGAGGTTTTAGATAAAAGAGCCTTATGGGTCAACAAGCAAAATAAAAATATTACTATTATAATATTCCACTAAATTGGAAGAAAGTTTCAAATGCAAAAGATATAAGCCTATATAAGCATCAAAAAAGAAGAAGAATCATAAAGATAAGCAATTCTTAATAAATAAGGAACAAAATACTTAATTGCTTACATGTGAATGGAGAATATAAAAACTCATATTATGTCCCATATTCATTGATTATATTTCTTGGAATTTTAGTTTTGTATCATTAACGTTTAATTTTGGAGCAAAACATGGACTACTTTGGGACATTAACTTTATAAATTATATTTCTAGTACCTAACAAGGAAAATATTAAAGCAAGCCTCTTATTCCCATATTTCAACGCCATATTAACACATTTTTTAACCTTTTCAAACAGTATTAAATCTTTTTTTCCTGAAGGTAATCGATCATAGGTTAATGAGAATAGATCGAATTATTATTCTTTTAACGCAAAAATCAGAATTGGCCGTTACATCAAAAAACGTTACGGAATGTACTAGCGTCACAGGAATACATCCACCGAGCCCACATTCAAAAAGTGCATGTTCTGAAAGAATTTATGTACGGTTTACATTGTGTGTCAGTCATGCAAGTCGAGGTTAGAGTCTTTGTCATACCTGACAGAGGGAAGTCCTTTAAAAAGGAACGACCAACTCAGTCATCCATTTCCAAATATGGCTATATTTTTAAAAAAAATCTAGTTTTAGCTTTCACCTGATTAAAAACAAACAAGAAGTCTCCTTCTCATCCGCACTAAAATTGACATACATTGAGAGGGTTAGAATTCTAACATGAAATGAAAAGTAGTACAGATGGAAAGATCTACATTCATGGATTATTGCTAAAAGCTTGTTTACATGAATATTGTTATTTTAAGAACTGCATTTTGACACGCCATATTTAAAAATAAAATTATGTAGAATGAATGTAATAAAATTTTAAATACTAATTTCAAAACTGGTTTTAGAAGGTTCCATATTCAACTTTTAACAACTTTAATTTTTATGAATATAAAGATATTGAATTAAGAATAATAAAAAAATAACTCTCCTCTCGACTTTCTTTAGTTTCACAAAATATAGTGCGTTCTGAACTTCATAATAAAAGAAAGAAATAAAAGGGTATGAATTTTTCGACATCACTGTTTTGATCAATGAGGTAAAAGGCCGGACAGATTTGAAGTTTGGTGACAATACTACAAATCGAATTTCGTACTTCTAAATATTTGCATTTTTGAACTTTTTAATTCATATTCCCATGAATAGACTGACTGACTGACTGATTGACAACCAACCCTTTGAAGGATTCAGTAAAAAATTCTAATCAACAATTCTCATACTGAGATCATATGCTAATTTATTCATTAAGTTCCATTGTAATAAGTTCTATTCATCTAGTTTTTATAAACAATTATATTCAGATGTAAACAGACAATTAGATAGATTTATATTAAATTATTTTCTTCAGATCATAATAAAAATTTAAAATTTTAGTGCTATGATCGAATACCAAATTTATATCGGTACATTTATTTAATGAGATAGGCAGACATGATTCCAATGATTTTTTTTAACTGAATGAAAGCTGGAACATAGAAATACATCAAATATGGGAGTATTTTTAATTAATTTTCGGCTCTTTGATTATGGCACCCAACTATATGATATGAAACTTTTGCAGGCTATCCTAGTAAATCTGAACTGAGTGTTAAGTAAATGGCATTAATGGTGCAATGTTAGAAACAATTGGTCTAATCAATATAAGGCATGCCTTAATGATCTTTTTATTATTTATTTCATAAAATGTTTTATTTTTCATAACTACACTTTAGTTTATATTTCAAATGATCGAAAACTGGATTGTTAAAGAATAAATTTGATCGAGTATAATGGATAAATATACTTTTCTAAAAAAAATTAACAGCTACGGGATATTTCTAATTTATTTTATTTATATTTTAAAAAAATTCAGTCACCAGTTTTCTTTAAGCAGGCAGCATTTCATTTTACAGGAACTATGAACTATACAGTTTTTATTTCTTAGATATCTCTTAATGTAATATGTTTCAAGGTATATAATAACGCAACCATCACAATTGTCAATATTTTGGACCAATTTCAAATTTTGCTTTGAATTTTCTTCTTTGCTTTATTTAAACTGTTTTAAAAAAATTCCATAATCTCTATATGCATTGACTCAAGTTGAAAAAAATTAGATCTAGCCAAGGAATAAAAAGACACGATTCTAAACTTTTAATATATCTATTGCAACAAATGAGAGTTTCAAATATTTGATAGTTTTCAATTAAAATAACATCTATCTAGTAAATTTATGAGTAAACATGAAAATAAATTTAATAATTTTATTTAATAATTATGAGCGCAAACAAACTTAAATAATAAATGCATGAAAAAAATATGATTTATGCTTATTTTTTAAAAATGTGTAATAAATATAAATAAAGCCACCACACATTTAATAAAAATTATTTAATTAAATCTCACTTAATGATGAAAAGAGAAAGGTCTTCAAGTTTAATTGTAAGCGAAGCAAAATAATTCAAATCGTGGAATATAAGATGAAAAAAAAATGCTTTTAAAATTCTATTATTTTCTTTTAAGTAAATGTTGAAAAAGTAGAAGCAAGTTTTGAGATATTTTGCACTAAGCGATTTAATTAAAAAGAAGTGAATTTAATTTCCCCAACTAACATCTAAAAAAGAGTTTCAATAAAACTCTTTCATTTCTTCTCAGAAGGAAAGAGGAAAATCTCCTCTTTTCGGAATGTTCAAACAAGGCAGTTAAGCGGCTCTTCACCTCGACAGAGCTGACCACGAACTTGACCTTTGCCATTCGTTATGTCAAACTCCTACATACAATAGATAAGCTGACTGAGACTTTTGTTCTGGTTGGTCCAGTCTCATCCCTCACAAAAGCACCCCAAGAAAAGGACTTGTTTGACCGCCAGACACATGTAAGATTATCGTTTGGCTATCGAATGGGCGGATGTAAGGAAACAGCATTTTTCCACAGATTAGTGGGAATGAATTTAGCAGATGTAGAGATGGCTGTTACTTTCAGCTGTATGTTCACTTTTTATATTAAAATATATATATATTTGATCTGAGATTTCATTTCCTGTTATGCCCTTTGAGAAGAATATTCAAGAAAGAATTTTCAACTCATCCCTTGATTAAATGTCAAATGTAATCTAGTATATCATCACAGTGAAGTGCTAATAATATATTATTTATTTAATATATTTCATTCTAGCATTTGCGAATATGATTGGATCATAAAATTATAGACCAGGTGAAAAAATGGGTGTGGAGGAAAATATATATATATAAGGTATATTTTCTTCTGTTTGTAATATTAGGTTTGCACTTAGATCTTTATATAGCGAAATTACATTTGAAAGAAGAGAACTAGAGTTGCAGAAATAACGTGTACCTGTTGTAAAGTGGTATAAGCAATCCTTTGTCACCGATCGTTGCGCTCCTAGAGGTAAACCTTGGAATTTGAGATTTTTATTGCAAAAATTTCGAATGTCAGCGAAAAAAAGATCAAAGCAACGAGCAGAGAATCCTTAATTTAACATAAAATATATCTACTGATAGCACCAATGATTATAAGATTTGAAATTTTTGTTCATGTCACACACTATGAGAACACATTTCTGTAATTACTGACAAGAATTAACTGAAGAACATTATCTTCTGTTTTTTCTAGCATTTGCGACACTATGAGAAACACATTTCTGTAATTTCTGACTAGACTTAACTGAAGAACATTATCTTCTGTTTTTTCTTCTTGGTGGTATGCTATTGCTCGAAAAATCTATGTATATGAAACGATACTATATGGGGCAGAGGAAACACTTTTCTTATTGTTGTTACTTATGGCACTTCAAAAACCCGCTGGCAGATCTGTCAGCGATCGGCCCTTTCACGGGCCCTTTATTTCTCTGTTGAATTTCTTCTCCTTTTTTTATGTTTTATCAACAATTAAACAATAGCATTTAAGGAAATATATTTTATTTTACTGAATTTTATGTTATCCTTAAACTTTCAGGGTTGGTAGTATAATTTCCCAAAGAACCATTTACAGTAAAAAAATGATTATTTGGCATGAAAAGATGAGAAGCATGTTGCAATGTGCATCATATTCTGTACAACGCAGCAGGCCCTTTTCTTTCTTTTTTTGCCTCTTTGTATTACCCATATGTGTATTTTGTAAGATCAAACAAGTGGGAAGTAATCTTCCCAAGGCCCATGAAAGGGTTAAGCCGAGTGACAGTCTCTTGTTTTTTCAGCAGCGCCAACTGCGACTTTCGCTTGCGCAACCCTTTTACAGGGAAGAAATATTCATATACCTCACTGATAGTACACAACAAAATAACTATGCTTGAACCGGGATTCGAACCCGGGACATTGAGATCGCGTGGAAGAGTCGCTAAACTTGTACCAGGATGTTGGTGGAAACGCTACTAATACTTATAACGGTGTGGCAGCAATGTTAACGGTAAGATAAAAAAAAATTGCTTTTTTATTTTTAAATCCAAAAAAGAATTTGGGGCCACGGTAGCCCGGTTGGTAGAGCATCAGTCTCGTAACCGAAAGGTCACGGTTTCTGTCTTCGTCTTGTCCAAAGACTGCCATGTTGCCTAATGGCAGTTGGGCACGTTAAATAGGTCGTGGCTGCAAAGCCCTCCAAGTTCCCATAACAAAACGATACCTCTGGGGGTACTATATCAGAATTTGGATCTAAATTCTGACTTGCTGATGGATGAATGAGTGTATGAATGAATTCGACCACCTCTTAAAAGGGGTTGTGTCGTGTGTGTTCAAGCAAAGTAGTGCTTTCACCTGAACGGTGCTCGTCGACAACGAAAGGCGCACACCTCTGCCTTAATTCGAAAGAGCTCTGTTAATTCGGCTTGGTTTGACCAAGTGGCATATGACAATAACAAAAGATTTTTAGCATTTGCTTATATTTTATAACATGTGAATTTTTAATTTGTGTTCACAATAATTTGTAGCAGAATCATTCAGTTAAGCTCCTATTTTCAAATGACATAAAATAAACTGAAATTTTTAAAAATGCATTCCATTTTAATCTTTTAATAACCTTAAAAAAATCAACAATCTTGGTCAATCAAAAATCAACAAGCTGGTCACCAAAGGCGATTAGTTTCTTCTAATATGTTAGTTTCCTAAAATAATTTGAATCCATTTTACAGTTATTAAGAGAAAAAAAAATCCCGCACTTTTAAGGTCGTTGATGTCATTAAGGGTGCTAATTAGCCTCAAATGAAAGTGCATAACCACTTCAACTAAGTAGGGATTTAGCTTTAATCATTAGAGAGGAATTTTACTATTTAAAGGTACTTAACCTACAAGTAAGGGTAAATTTATTACTTGATTCGTCATAGAGACAGCATTTAAGAAATTGGAGCTATGATTTTGAATCAATTTGATAATACAAATGGGTAATAGTCAATAATGCATTGTTTAAAATTTTCTAATTTCTTTTCTATCAATAGTCTTGTAATTTTTCAGTGATGATTTCATGCTGAAAATGTTCTTTGAAATTGGAACAAGCAACTTATTTCGGACTATAATTACACCAATACGATACTCCACACAATAATATATTGAAGTTCATGGGAGAAAAAAAAATTATAATTTTGGCACGCTATTTTTTCCAACTGTATCAAATTAAAGAACCTTTTTTTCGTTCTTTAATTGAGAATATTGATAACAAAATGTTTCTACTGCTTTTATTAGTTCAAATTTTAAGTCATTACATTTCAAATTAGTTTGGTTTTGTGCTGTTTATTATGTTTTGCAGTGTAAATTAAAAGTAATAAAACTAAAATCCATCAAAATGTTGCCATTTCTTTTAATGTTTTGAGTAAAAATATTATCTTTTTAACAATTTAAGAACTTTTTTAAAAAATAAACAAGCTAAGTTCCATAAAATTAAAAACAAACTTTGCTGTTTGAACTGTATTTAATTAAAATCACCTTTACAGCTAATTAATGTGCAAATACAAAGCCATTCAAGTGGTCTTGTTTGAGAAAAAAACTTTTATTCGTTAAGTTTATTTAATTCACTTGGAAAATGTCTGAATCACTTCTTTCATAGCATTTGTTTTTAATAGATTAAACGCCAATTATAGTGATTTTTCATAATGTTAATAAAAATTTGTGCTAAAATCAAGAATGCTTTAAGGATTATGGATATTAACTTATGATAAAAATTTAAATTTTACCATGAATTTCAATGTGAAAAAAGATATGCACATTTTGCATCAAGATTTGAAATAGTTATGAGTTTATGAGTTTTATGAGTTATGTATAAATATGAGTTTTTTCAGTAAAAATTTAATTATTAATTTGAGTAAATAAAAAAAGATTTTTTAAAGTTTCTGAAAAATTATATTGCTAAGATGATTATAATAAATACATTCATAAATAATTATTATGATGAAAAAAATATTTATTAAACATAAGTTTGATGAGATTATGATTAGAAACTTCTCCATTACAGAATTAATACATTTGTCATTATTTAACTTTTACAATAACGATTTTTCTATTTTGTTTAGTGTGTTGAAAGTATTGTAGTAATCTACAAATATTAAATGTAAAATAAGCATTTATATTTTAAATTCTATTTGTAATATTGTTGCAAATTTGTATATATATGTATATAATCTAATTTTTTATTTTTGTTTATTTCTTTCATCAAATAAAACAATTTTAACGCTAACCTATATTAAATTAGAATTAAAAAGTTCAAAATTTTGAATTAGAAAATAAGTCTATTTTTATTTCTTTTTATAATAATATATTATTTATAATCTAAAAATAAACTTGCTTATTTAGTATAGGACTGAACATAAGAATTTAAAAAAAATTAAAGTTAATCAAAGGTGCCCTATATCATTTAGATTATCTCTGTTCCAAAAATACTCCTTAAAATTATTTGAAAAATCGCGCGTCGCAACCACTTTGAAACCATGTGTACACAATCATGCGTACTACTCTGTTTTTCTCACGAAACGTGATTTCTTCATTGACTGGCAGAAATCAATAGAAGAGCACTCGCCAAATACGAAACCAACAATGTTGCTTAAAAAAAAAAGGCAGCACTTTATTCTTATTAGCAAGTGAAACAATCACGCGCGTATCATTTTGCAAGAAGTACGCAATCGGTGAAGATATGAATAACGACTCACCTTGACACCTGGCGGATGGAGAGGAAGTAAGCAAGAGTATCAACACAGTGTATGGGAAGTGGCTGGACGGCATCCTTCTCTCACCGCTTACCTGCTCTGAGGATGATTATGCTCTGTGCTTCTTCGCATCCCATCTGCTTCCCGCCTCTCCCATTTCTCGAGGGGGAAACAACAGATGGAGTTGGCAGTGCCATCTATCGAATAATAAAAGAAGCTCATGCATTCTTTTTTTTAATTTAGGAGGGGAGAGGGTTGAAAAATTTAATGAACCTCCTAGAAGCAAAAATTTTTTACGTTCTAAATAAATAAATATTGAAATAAAATAAATTAAAATAATTATACAAAAATTAATTGCTATTTTAAAATTAAAGTTCTGCGAGAGATACAAGTTACAAATATACAAGTTTTAGCATGACAAAAATTTTATTGTTAGAATGATAAATAGTATTAACAATTCTCTGAGAAATGCAAGCGTATTTGGGTTTTCACAATTTTGACTTTTTAAAAATTTATTATCAGCTGTTTAATATTTTAATTAATAACCTTTTTTTTTCAACTTTCAATATTTTTTTTAATTAATTGATTTGAATCATAAATTTTAAGTTCAAAATAAATTTTACAGATATTTTTCTTATTCCTTAAAATAGTGAAAACAATATGAAGTGTAAATATTTTTTTAAAAAAAGAAGTTAAGAAAAAAATTTCAATGCATTCAGTTAAATAAAATTCAATAAATTCAATATTTTTTTTCATTCCTGAAAAAATATGGAAAAATTTATAATTTTTAATTAAGGTAATTAAATATTATAAAATATTATAACTACACTAAGTATTCATATTAAACTGTTACGATAATTTCTACATAATTTAAATTTCAATTAATTATTTATTTGTAATTTATTAGAATATTAATTTTTTTTATTTAACTGGTTGCGTAATTTGACAAATTCTGTAAAATTATTATTTTAAATGCTGTTTGTTTGAAGTTTATTGTTTCTTAATTGTAGACTATCACAATAATTAAATGCTTTTAATTATCGTAAATAAGTTTAATCGTAAATAAAGAAATCGTTAACTAGTAATTATGGTTAATTTTCCCAAGAAATTTATTTTTTGTTGTGATTGTTTGTTGCTTATCCCCCTTGGATTGAATAATAATTCAAACCAAGGCAAGAGATCGGGGAAAGAGGAGTGCAGTGATTTCTGACGGTAAAAACCCCTGACTAACCTCGAGGGCAGAAGTCGAACTATTTTTAGTTATTTTTCCATGATATGATATTAATGGGATAAATAACTAAAACTTACAAACAATACAACAAAAGCAACAAATAATTTAAATTAATAAAACAAAAAAAACCCACTCAATACGTAAATTATATATTTTTGTTAAAAAATTCTGTTGAAAATCAAAGTAAAATTACCAATTAAATACCAATTAAAAGAAGTCTCAGAATTTGTCTTGCTGAGAGTCGCAATATGTATAAACTAAAGTAAGGCAAGGTCTGATTAATAGTAAGACCGGATGGATTAATTGTATTCTTAAAATTTGATACAATTCAGAATTTTCAATCAGTTTTCTTTTACTTTAGTTAGAAAGGCGATTTATTTTTTCATTTCCAATTCACAAAGCTTAAAATAAGGGTTATTCTAATTACTAATACATCGAATACCATTCGTTCAATTTACCGAAAGAATGTTGAAAACATCTGAAATTTCAGAAATTCTGGTTTTCTTTTGGTGATTAAGAATTGCATTCATTAAGAATTTCTTTACTATGTTGTTTTTTGTTCAAGTGTGTAGTACATTCTCGTTTATTTTCTTTTTATCCTTTCCTTTTTTTTTCTAAAATTACTGATTTGGAGAGTTCATTACCAAAAAAATACAACAAAGTGCCGAGATGCCGCGCAAGTTTATTTACTTCATACAACAATCAATAAAAATTAGTTACTCAAGCCATAAAACTAAGCTATCAGTGTCAACAAAACTGCATAAAACGAGTAATTTAAAGGAATCACGGATTGGAGGAACAACTTTGCTGACTGCTAAATTGAATGTTTTCGTAGGAAGATCAATCTTATACTTCAAGACTTTAGATTTCTTAAGCAAAATTATTGTTTACAATTGCTTTGGTCACCGAAAAAATTTAAAATTTCACGCTATTTATCAGTTGAAAGCCAATATTTAAAGAATGGGTTAAAATACTTCTTACTTTTTTAGTTCCGAATTAGATAATATACTCTTTCAGTTGTCTGCAAAATTTTTAACAAATTATTTGATAAAACCACTAAATTAGATTTTTGCTTTACACCTATTTTTTTAACCCTAAACGCCCTTATTTCCTAATTTTTAGAAAAACTTGACTTTTAAAAATTTTTACCTTTTTATACATATATTTTGGTTTCTTAGATGTTTTTTCAACGTTTTTTATGGAAATATTAAAAAAATAAAGCGATTTCCGAATGTTTTCAAAATTTTCAATCCGAACGTAGTGACCGAATGCATTTTGAATTTGTATTTTTTTTAAAATCTGGATGTGCTCTAAACTTTAACATTAGGTTTAAATTTTAAAACATACTAAAGGAAAGTTTATCGAAAGAACGAATATTATTTTTTTTTCTTGCGTTTCTTGCATCCTATATGGTTCATTTTTATAGCTTAGTTTTAAGTATTGGAATTTCATTGCTTTATTCAATCTTTTTGCATGTATAAGTTCTGTATGAAGAACATAAATAAAAATTTGTTGAGTTTGCCGTTAACAATTTCGTAAGATTTCTTTAATTTAAAAACAGTAACAATTTTTTTTCTTGATTAAATAGAAATTTAAATTAGTGGATGTATTCGTACATCCATATTGTAGCATGCTTACACAATATGCCATTTTTTTGCTTGTTTGTTTAGCTTCATTTCCATCTGAAGAGAATCGAATATGCAATGTAATTATAAAGAGTTTTACTTGATTACAATGAAAATTATTACGAAAAAATATCGATATAGGACGCTAAATTTTTTGCTTTGCAATAATTGTTTTTTTTAAAATTTGTAGTCCAAAATTTGTCAAAACTAATGAAATTATAGTGATTTTACATTCGATTGTTATCAAAATGGCTTCAACGAAGGAATAAAATCAACTTTCTTTGATTCCATAAATTCAAATCAGCCTCCACTATTCAATGTCAATTTTGGAATTGCACGAAAGACAGAGCATTTGGAGCTCCAATTAAAGACACTCAAAGTTAGGATCACAGATGCTACGTCTGACAGCCGAAATGATGGGCAACGATGAAAAATAGAATATTTTAGAATACCAACTACAATAGAACTACCAACTACTGATCTAATGACTTTATTAAAGATAATGCCTTCACAGACAAACAATTATGTATCAAATTATAATATTTCTTTTGTAAAATTTTTCTGGAATCGGGGGCAACATTCTGTAAAATATCTCCTCCCGTTGATTGATATGGTTCCATTCTTGACATGATCGATTGTTTTTGCTAAATAGAACATATATTAAAATTCATGATGCTAACCTCTTACTTTTTTTTGAGTCAGTATTAACTGCATTCATTTGTATACTCATGAAAATATCGACTTATATTCAATCTGATAAGAGAGTTGATGTAAAATTTGATGTGATGGGATAGTAAAGGGTGTTGCCTAACTTAAAGTAGTACCTATGCTTCTGGGGTTTTAAGTAGATTATTTGTACTTTGTACTGTAACATTCCCCGTCCCCCTTTAGTTATAAAATATTTCCGCCAACTGTGTTGCCTTTGTGTTTGCTAGACACCTTGTGACAAACAGATGTTGCAGATGGTCTCCTTTCGGGACCGGAGGCATCTATAGCTAAAAGAACAAGCGTGGAAATTCCTCTTCCAGAAAGCAGTGATAGTGCTTTCAAAGACAATGGAACATCCAAACATCTGGAGGCCAAATTTCCCTATTGTAACGGACCTCATGTTCAAGATTGTTCAGCGCGCCTTAATTACCTTCTGACGGCAAACTGGTGCCAATGAAAGGGCCCTTTTGCTGGACATGATTGGCCGGAGGAGTGGACCGGTAGCCACTGAGGAAGAGGAGGCGGAGACTGCCGCTGAGATAAAATACGCAGAGTGTTTTGGAAAGAAAAGAGTTTCTGGGAGACTGTTGGAGTACGCCCACGAGTCCGGGAGATTTGGAGCGCCGCCTGAAATGATCGTTGACTGGCCAACCCGTGAATTCCCAGTGGTGTTGTGTTTACGATTTGATGGAGAACTGATCTTCAAGTAAAAACCTTCTACTTCGACTGTTGAGGTGTAAATAGCAACTATTTAATCAAGCTGAGAAGTTCTTTGTATATATATAGGGCTGTAAAATAAAGAAGTGTCTAAAAATTCTAAGTATTCTTTGATCTATCGAGATCAAGGCATTACAGTACGTATTTGAATGTTTCTTATATGACTTTGCGAAAATTTCTTCAAGCCTTCTCCGATCATGGGCTCTAGAATTCAAAACCACCTCCATCAAAATTTATCTAGTAATTTTGTTTCGGAACCCACCTTCTTGCAATAATTAAGGTGATTTCACACGAGGTTAATCATTGCGTGCAATAGAAGATCAAGTCTACTTTCGGAAAATCACGTGACCATAATGGGACAATGGCAAATGGTTGCCCAGTAAGGACAACCGTTGGCTATTGTACCAACGACTTTGTCTCAACGTTCATACGAGGACCATACAGGGGCAACAGCACAGAGGCAACGATTGCCCGCAATAGTTAGCCTCGTGTGAACTCACCTTTACTTTCTATCCCAAAACGTTATTTTTTGCATTTGATTGAAAGAACAATATTTGCAAACTATAGTTAATTTCTTCAAATATGTTAAGATATTATAGACAAATTATTCAAACAAAAATTAACATGAATTTTGTTTGGATTATTTTATTAAGATTTCAAATTTTTAAAATAACTGCATTTAAAAATATTTTTTAAACACAAAAATCTATAAAAGTGGATAGAACTTCAAATCAAAACATTTTTCTGCAATTTAATATTAATATTTGTAAAATTTAAACCAAATTTTAATTTTAGAATCTTTTACAGAATAAAATACCTATTTTTAAAATTCCGAAAAAATATAATATTCCTTTATAGCAGTTTTTTATCTTGAAATCATATGAAAATATATAAAGTAACTGAACTTCTGACTATCCTATGGTTAAACTTTTCCAAATTCACAATTTGTTCACTTATAATTTAGATGATTTTTGTTTCCATGATAAATTATTAAACCAGCGGGTGACCGAGCTCCGCTCGGAGAAAACAGGTATCGAAGCTAACTCGAAGATTTAAATTTTCAATTGTGATTTATCAAAACAATACATGCCATAAGAAAATTTGTGAAACCATTGGTGAAAAGATAACCGGTTAAAGTGCACCATTGTAAACTATTCTAAACAAAGTTAGAGTTTGGAAAGGGAACTATTCTATACAAAGGTAAAGTAAAGGTAAAGATTGAAGTGTGTTGAAGTTCAATATTTTTGACAAATTTATTTAGAAAAACCAAACATATATACATACATAAGAAACATATTATAAACCTATAACAGCATAAACATAAAACTTTATTCATTCGCCATATTGGCTATAGATGGCAGCACGTTACCGCTTGAAAATTTAAGTAGCCATTATGGCGAACTAATAAAGTTTGAAAATATCCTATCTGTAACTCCGAACTGCTCGACCGTAGCGCTTCAAAATCAGCGCCAATCGATTCCTCGTGGTCAAAAACCCCACACCTCCAAGTTTACCGGAGTTTATAATTTCTGGGGCGATTTTCGACTTGGCAACCATTCCTCGTATTATAGTATTAGATAGTCCTGAGATCACTTAAATCAATAGAGAAAATTTTATAATTAAAATCTTAATGTGATAAAGCTAAATTAGATACATTTTAACATTATTATTATTGGAAATTATTTGGGATTTATAAAGAATGGCGTTATATGCCAAAGAAGTTAAGGTATCCGACTACGTCCGAAGGACAATTTTTGAAAAGTCTGATTTTTTAAGAACAATTTAAACTATGCTTTAATGGTATTCAATTATAATACAAAATACTATAAATAAAACGAAATTACTTGAAAATATAAAATATTTTGAGAAACAGGAAAATTTGTAGTATATTTTACTGAAATTTAATCAAAACGGTTAACACAAAATTGTAATGCAGGAATCCTATTTTTCTTTGTACTCAATTTATAGAATATAACAATGAATGAAATGAACCAAAGTCTAAGAAACATTTTGAGATGCAAAGAAGATGTGGGTAAAAATGTATGTATATATGCACTTTTTTTCCATTAATTCGCAGCTTAACTTATCTAAAAACACCTATAAATGAAAAAGCATTTCACCGACAATAAAACTTTCGGATCATTTCATTGCCCATATTATTTAAAACACAAACAGAAATTTTTACGAAAGTATCTCTATTAGTTTTTGAAATATCATGTTAACGGTGGAGAATTTGAATGGAAATTAAAGTTTTGAGAAAATGGAAGTTAAAGACAAACTTAAACAGAAAAATATGTGATCCTGGATAATAAGTCAGGCCTTTATTTTCCTAGAAAAGATGAACTGATTTGAAAATAAGAAAGTCTGAACTACAAGAAATAACAATAAAAAAAGTAATTCACCAATGTGTTCGATATGCAGTTTTTTTAACGTAGTCGGATACCTTAACCCAATGGTTTCCAACCTGTGGGGCACCCCCCTAGGGGGCCGCAATACTGTTTCAAGGGGGGCGTGTAGCTGTTTCCAAAATATCATTTTCAAATACAAGCCAAAAAAGTCAAGTAGGTGTCAGAAAAATGAATCAGCAATATACGTAATCCACAATCCTCGCCGCGGATTTTTGGTGTACAAATGCTAAAGCATCCCATTCATACATTTCTTCGAATCGAAATATCTCGCTTTCGCGTAAAAAAATAACTTTGACATTTTTCCCACTTTTAAAATTACCTGTCTTGCTGATGAAATAGAAGAAAGTGAAGTTCTTATTAATAATCATTTGACCAGTCTATGGAAGCAATTCTCGTTTTACTTTAAAGATCTTGACATGTCCAAATATGAATGGATTAGAAACCCATTTGTAGTTGAAAAATATGATTATTTTGGCCTTACGACAACAGAGCAGGAAATGATAATTGACTTATCTAGTGATAGCACATTAAAGCAGATGTTTCGAGATGAAAATTATATTATTATGTTTTGGCTACGACTAAAGGACGATTTTCCTACTTTGACAAACAAAGCTTTAGAAATTTTATTGCCCTTTGTAACATCTTACCTATGTGAAACTGGTTTTTCTACAGTAGCTGTCTTAAAAACAAAGTATCGATCTCGATTAATGATTGAAAAGGAACTGAGAACCGCGATTTCTTCAATGATACCACGGTTTGAGAAAATTTGTGCTGAAAAACAAGCTCAACCGTCGCATTAAATTTTTATGTTGTAGTAGTATTAATTATATATTCTTTTTTTGTTTTGTTACTATATTTCTTATAATAAATATATTATATTTTTTGCATAATATTGTATATTATTTTGTAGCCCATTAAATAAATTATAATATTAGTTCAGTATTTATGAAATTTGATTTTTAGATAAATTAACGGGACTCTACAATTTGTTTTTTAAAGGGGGGGCGCATTAATTTTTTTTTAAAAAAGGGGGGCGCCGGTACAAAAAGGTTGGAAACCACTGCCTTAACCATAAGTTAGTCCCGAGATTTTACTGCAATCGTGTTCTGGTAAGTGAACCTTGCTTTCGATTTATAACAGCTTTAAAATATCTGACATTTAGGTTATCCTCCAAGAAAATTTTTAACCCCCCCCCCCCCCAAGTTTATTTTTCATGCAATATTCTATATTTTCTATAAAAGTTTTTTTATTGGATTAAAAATATAAAAATCAATTCGATCGTTGTTCGAAAACATTAGTTATAGTCCCTTATAACTTGAATAAAAAATAGAGACTGATTTAAGAATTCCATTTTTAAGTTTAATACTCAGAATATAATTCAAAAATTATTTTCTGAAATAAAGGAAAAAATATTTATTTTGAATAACTGCAGTATTTACTTTAGATACAGAAGAAAATATATGACTTTCCAATCAGATTTTCATGGTTAGCAAAAACTATGATAACTCAATAAATTGGAAAAATTCGAAGACAAAAATAGTAAGTATAAAAGTTTAACTTTCGTAAAAACTGTAGTTTTAATATAGAAAAATGATTATTTCGGTCATGGATATTTTATTCTACTAGACAACGAATTTATACATTTTTGAATAAGAAAGGAAATATTTAAGGAATTTTTTCCTTTATGTATGTTTTAAGAAGAAAAGAGGAATACAGCCAGATTATAGGAATACAAATCGAAAAAATATGTTTCATTTTCTAAAAGTACTGACATTTTTCATATAAATCTTTACAAGCCTAGAAACCATGATGGAATGAAAAATTATTTTATTCAATCATGATAAAATATCATGATTTTTCTAAATTTTGTAGTGAATTAAATCAATAGTGGTGCCAACAAATAAAATCAATTTTTTAAATTAAGAAATATTTTTTGAGATAAAGCTCGGAACAAGCGATCCAGACAATATTTATAATAATAAAAATAAACCTCATTTTATTTTTACATTCATTTTAAGGAAACAACAAATACAATTGATACACAAACATTTAACGGAAACACAAAAATACAATTGATGCACAAACATTTTAAGAAAGCAAAAAATACAATGCAATGCAGTACAATTGATATTTCAAGAATTATTTTGTTACTCTTTGTTTCATTTCAATCAACTTCAAAGTAATATGTTATTTTTTCATGTTATGTGTTATTTTTCTCATTTAAATCGTTTTAAATTTGAAAGTAAAGTTCTTTACCAAATAATAAATATAATCCTTATAAAGCAATAAACTGTATTTCAAATTTACGTGTTCTTTTTTTTTTTTTTCCTTTTTAAAAATATCTGATGAATCATTCTTTTTAATATTCTTCAAATGATATATCTATTATAGATCTTTTTTGGTTAATTTCAAAAGAAATATTCCACAACAAGCAGATACAGTATTTTAAAAATAAATAAATACATATTTTAAGAACAATTGATATTTCAACTGATAATTTTTTTCTTTTGCTTATCTTAAATGAAGTTTTTTTTTTTTTTAAACTTTGAATAATAATAGTTTGCTTTGAAATTATTGAGCAAAAATGATAAAATTTTTATTAATTCTTAGTTGGAAATTTAAGGAGAATTTCGAGAAACACCATTTTAGTAAGCATCTATAAGCCAAGTGCCAAATTTGACATTTCTGGATTCAGAAACCTGACCTATATAAACATTTGGAATATTTTGAATCTTATTTCACTCAAAATGCATTTCAGAAAAGTGTAATATGAAATGTGTCTTTAAATAACTTTTATATATTATTTTTAAATTAATTATTTGCATATTTTGAATTTGAATTTTATATGTCAAAACTATACTAAATACAAGCACATGTCGAGAATTTATCATTGTTGTCAAGTACATGTCATTGTTGCATTCTCAACAGTAACTTTTAGCATAAAAAGAGGAATGTTAAACTCTTGTTGGCTTATGACATTTTTCAGTTCCACCAAAGTGTTTAAATTGTCACCATAAACAGTGCATTTGAGATAATACGCACTGAACATGCTTTTTTACACGTTTCAAAAAGATAAAATACATTTTAAATCGGTATCTTCATGCCTTATTTTGGGTAACAATATTGATACAGCGCCATTTCTTCCTTGGTGATGAAAAATTTTTTGTTGTTGCTGTTGGAAAAAAAAATTCCCATGGCATCCTTTAAACTATTACCTGGTTTGATAACATTTGGTTCTGTAGTTTTCCTTTTGTGACCGTTTCAAAGTGGAATTTTAATTATAATCACTTTGTATTTTTCGATGATAATTTTTTTTATTAGTACTGTACATTTTGCTAATAGTTTCTAAAGTGTAAGGAAGGTATTCTTCTTTTGAGTGACTGATTTATGCTTACTTTTAAAATAGTTAAATCACTTCCCTAAAATCATTGACAGAACCGTCAGGAATTAAACAAAAAATAGTAGTGTAGTTTAGAGTAAAAAAAAGCAGCATTTGTGTTAATTTTTATTTAATTGAATATTTAATTAATTTTTTTACTTCAAACATTTTACAGTATTCTTTCTCTTGTCTTACGTTACAAATTTACAAAATTTTGTTGAATTTGTTCCGTTTATTTAGGAGATGAAAAGTTTACGTAGAACATAGCCATTTGACTTTTACTTACATTGAGCTAAACATTTCATGTAGATTGTTTCTAATTATTTTGTGTATTCAAAGTTTGTTTTGTAAATTCTAGAAATAGTTTTTTCTTCTCAGCATTCAAAAATGGCCAAAGTTTCTTATGAGAAATAAACCACAATCAAAAGTAAAAATACGCTGAACTCATTGGGGTGGCTAGAACATCTGTATCTCTAGTGTCCATTCTTGGAGTACAAACAAAGTTTTGTTAGTTTCAAACACTAATAGTTTCTTCATCATCGATTCTGTTGAAACTTTAAAAAACAGGCACCAGTACGTAGAATAGAATCCAATTTAAAATAACCAAGTACAAACACTTTATCTCTAGTCATGATTTATCTGAGAAAAAGGAGGTAAAAACATTCATGAATAACAATATTGTATCAACATTTTCTTTGAAGATCATTCGCTCTTTTAAACTGCCAACTAAGAAGGGTTAACATGTTAGGAAAATAGAAAAAATATATAGATGAATTAAGATTATGCTAAATTTTATACAATGATTTTGAGTTTTTACACAATGAAAGCACAGCTCTACAGAGTAATCAAAGCATCATAGAATGTTTATATTATGTGTACAACATATACAAAGTTGACTATAATAAAGTTAAATGTTATCAAAAAGATAGGGTAGTCGGGTTTTAAACGTAGCTGCCCTCAGTAATATTGTGAGGCCTCCAACAATTTAAAAAGAATTAATACACTACCACTTATACAAAACACGACACTTACAATCACACACATTTAGTCAATTTTTATATTTGCAAGCTTAACGTAAGCAAATCTCACGGTTGGCAAGTTTCTCATATTTACAGTCTTGCAACCAGCTTCGTACGCCTCCATGCTTTTGATTGGCGAGGAAGTTGGCTCTTGGTTGGCGAACTGGCTTTAGTTGATAGTATTACAGTATCATATAAATGGTAACAAAATGCTGCGAATTTTTACAATTTTTTCAGCGTTTCTATTTTATGTATAGAAAAGTCCTTTATAGTCCTGAATTGTTTCGTGAAAAATATCTTCGGTTAGAAAAGTTAGAAGAATTTCTGTAATATCTTAAAAGTTTTAATCCTGCATCCGTAATGATTCAATTGTAGCAATGAAATAAGGATGAATATATGGCCAATGGTATTCTTGTAATGTAGTTCAGGGAATGCTGTTACATTTTAACCATTACCCTATATTTATAACCCTTTTATTTTTAATTATTTTATTAAATTTGAATAATTTATTACGTAGTTCATACATTTGTGCGATTTTTGTCTGAAAGGTTAAAGTTTTTTTTTTACCAATTATTTTTAATTTTAAAAATTACTATTGAAATTCCTAGTCCACTTAGGTTTTCTGTTATCTTTTAAGCTTTAAAAGTTTAATTTAATTTAATTTAATTTTTAAACAAACTTTACAAAACCAAATTTGTAAAGTTTATTTTGAATTTGTAATAATTCGCACAGCTACTATCAGACAATAATGTAACACTGTAAAATGCAACTGAATGCAAGTTTCCATTTTTTTATCCATTTAAAATGGAATTTTTAATTATATAATGCCATTTATGTTACTGAATTATTATTGTTATATTGAGTGCTATTTGTTAATAATATAAAAAAAGAACCCATCTTACTTCTTTTGTTACAAGTTAAACGATCTAAACTTTTACCTTGCTATTATATGAATTATGCTATTCTTAATTTTAATCTGAGGAAATGAAATTCAAGTAATGATTATTTCTAATCCTTTGAAATCAAACAAGTAAATTGTTAGATTTCCGGATAAATTAATCCGAAATTAGCAAAGCTGCGCAGTGGAATTTATTGTCGAGGAAGAATGATAAAAGCAGTTTTCATAAAAGTTCATATTTATTTAAGTAAAAGTCAACAGGCTCATTCTTAGAGCAAAAAGAAAAGAAATAATACGTTAAATCTCAAAATAAAGATCAAAATAAATTAATATTACCACATACTGTGAATAAACTTTAACAGATTCGAATTCGACCATTCAATCTAAAAACGCAGCGATTCATCTTAAAAATTCCTAAAAGGCAAGCCAACCGCATGGTCTTATGTCATCCGAGCCTCATTCTAACATCAAAACCCCCAGATTTTAATTCCACACGTATTTATACTAGTTAAGTATGCGTAATTTGCATAATAAGTGCCGCCAACAACAAATCACTAAACTTTGAAAAGTCGAATTCGAATCTTTCAGTTTTGTTTACATGAGATCATGGATTGGAAGTGGAAAAACCCAAAGACTGACTCAAAAGTTCGGATCATTGTCTAACATAAATATAATTCATTTTAATTTTCAAATTGTGTATCGTAAAATAATTAATCTTTTTTTATGTAAAAAAGCAAAATTTAGAGTTTGATGTAGTTGTAGAAATAACCAAGATTTTTTTAAAAAATATTAATTTATTCAATCATGTCTATATTAGCTGAACTGTGACGTTTTAAAATCAGAATTGAATTTTTGTTATTCTTTAAGAAATTATTTTCATCAAAGCTAACTGCATCTTGTTTGCAGGGAAGGTTTTAAAATCTTATGGATCATAATTACAAATAAGATGATTCAAAGTGAGACAGATTATGGAAATTTGGTGTAAAGCTACATAGCGACATTTTTTTAAAAATGTGTGTTAGATTAATCTCAGTAAATATTTACTCTTCTTCAGCCCAGTGTATTTAAACTTGTCGTAAATATTTTTAAACTGTTCCCAATTTCAAAATATTTACAAAAATCTTGAATAATGAACTTGAAACGAATGTAATTAATAGATAATAAGCATTTTTTTTCTATTTGACAAATACCCCCAATCGGTAAAATGCAGTTAGTATTATTTTTCATTATTTTTGAAATCAGATTTAAAGATTCATAAGCCATTTGTATAATAATTTAATTCTCATTTTATTTATTTTTCTCATTTTTTTTCAGATGTCAGGGAGACTGGGATAGCTCCGCGCACAGCTGTTTTGGGTTGTAAAAAAAAACGTTAGATGAGTTTGGACCACCTGCCACATGGTGGAAGATACATATGTTAAAATAAACCATTTCAGAGTCTTTCTTGTTTTTATTGCAATATTCGTGTTCATTCAAAGAAATCGATATTTTTCTTATAATTCTAGATCTCGTATTAGGAAGTAAAAATATTTTTGTTTACATAAAAGCAATCTTATTTTCAAATATCGCTAAAGCCCAAGATTCAATTTCAGTAGAACAGACCATTTATGAGTCAATTTATTGAATTCAAATTGAAATAAGATATGCTGAATGAACAAATTTCATATGGAATATTTTCACGTAGCTTGTAAATTAGCAAGTGATCATATTTCATACAAAACAATAATAAATAATTTGGAAATTTTATAAATACTTCGAAATGATACATTGCGTATTTAAAAGGGATTTTCCTTTTAAATATGTAAGTGAAAGTGATTAGGAAAGTCTACAAACAAAAATATGTTGGCGATTTAAACAAGGAGAAAGTTGGAAATTTGTTTAAAAATTTAAAAGCAATTTTTGAAAAGTACTAACAAATTGAACAAATTTATTTTTTTAAAGAATCCATTTATCTAAAAGCCCACAAAAAATACAAGGCGAAAGGAACGAAAAAGATATCCATCTTAGAATTCTGGGAAAGTTAAATAACTTCATACTGGCTTGTGCTCTCATTACTGAAGGAATCTCTGCGTTGGATATTACAATTTAAGTTATTCCATTTACGGAAATGAAAGTTATGCAATTTTTTTTAAATCTTAAATTCATTTAATAATGTTTCTTATTTTGACATTTTTTATATTTTAGCAAAATATGGAAATTTTAGATAAAATCGGATAAATATTTACATTTGTGTTATCATAGATCAAAAGGAATAGTGCTTTTGCTCCTAAATCTCAGAAGTTTTCCCTCAAAGTCATATGTACTGTATTCCCGCATTCAATGCGCAGAATTATCCGTCATAGGGAATAATACTCAACCTTTCAGAAAATCGTTTAATTTTAGAACAAACAAGGTTGCTGCCTAGGTGCAGTCGTTGTCACATCTCACTTAAAGAACATTATAAATTGTTGAGTGAAAAATCATATTAAATTTACTATCAAAACTTATTACTACTTTATAATATTTTCTTTCAAAATTAGATTATTTTATTTTATAATTTACAAGCTGATACCCGGCACTTTTTTGCTGCAGAAAAAATAATTTCAGAAATATCGTTTGCAATTTAAAATAAATGTCTTGTTTAATTAGGAATGAAAGTAAAAATAACATTTATTTTCCTATCGGAAATGAATACATTCATTGAAATTAAACGATATGTAAAGAAGAAGTGTGAATATATTTTTTTTCTTTATTATTCAAGAGCTTTAGGGTGGACAATATTTTTTTTGTTTGTTTTTGCAACAAATTTCTTGAGTATCCAACCATAAGCATCCAGCATATAACCGGTTATGTGAAAAACATGAATTTTTTAAGTTCAGACGGCACACTTGAAGTTATTGGTCCTGCATCTTGCCTTTAATAAAATACAATTTTCAGAACAATGGCAATCTATACTTATAATAAAGCTCAATGTGTGTGTGCGTGTGTTTCGCTCCACAGGCCAGACCGTTGGACCTACAGTTACACAATTTGGTGCATGTATACCTTGGAGATCGGGAATGTGCAGCTCAGAGCCCTTTTTCCAAATTTTTAATTAGGATTTGAATTAATTAAAATGTAATCGAAATTTCGACGTTTTTCCGCTATAAGATCCGAAAATATTATCACGCAAACATGATTGTTACATCAATTTAAAGGTAATGAAATTAGCTTTCTAATGGTATCGGTGTATTAATGTATAACTTAAGCTTCTATTTTTAAAGAATTTTTAAAAAAATATTTTAACCATGTTTTTTTTAGCACGTGACTGGATAAAATAAAAAATATAAAATGTGATATTTTCTAAAAAAAATAAGTGCAAAGCAAAGGTTTCTATAATCGTTTGCAATATCTAAATAATTAATTCAACAAATCTTTTTTATTTACGATAAACCTGATTGAATTTAGACAGGACATGCATTGAAATCCCGATTTAATGGGTTATTTCTATAATCGTTTGTAATATCAGTATCATTAATTCAATAATTTTTTCCCTTTTTTGCTTTCTTTAAAAAAACATATTTAATATTTTGGTAACATCACTGAAAAAAACATTTTTAATATTTTGGAAGCTTAACCGATAATTAAAACTGACTAATTTATAAAATTAAAGAATATTATTAGGAAAACGCGTTCTTTTAGAACTTTCCGTCCATCATTTTAAAGAAAATATTAATTTCAGGCCAATCAATGCCCGGAATTGCTTCGAGGCTAATGAATATGTGATTTAATTGAAAATTTTAGAACGCATAACTCTTGGCGAACCAGCTGATCGCCAAAGGCGGCTAGTTATTAGTAAAAGGTAAATTTTATAAAATAAGATAGATATTAATAATCTAAATAATTGTGGAAGAATATACATTACAAAAATCAGTAGATTTTGTTGAAAACTATGTCGCGTGATTAATATAAAATTGTTACTATAGGGATTCGAAATAATTGCAACGGTGAAAGGTGAACTGCTTCATCAAAGGTGCTGGAAAGCTCACAATTTCTAGTTTATTATTTCTAAAATTTAGAATAAAAATAATTATTAACAAACACTTTTATAGAATTAATATAAATGATTTCATTTTTATAGAAGATTCGATTTAGATATGCTTATTCCATTCAAATATTAAAGAAATTACAAATTTTGTATAGTCAAAAAACTGACTTTTCAATTTTAGTCTATTGCATTTCATTAATAAGAAAAATGTATAATTTTTATAAAATTGGAAAGTCTAAATTTTATAACCCATCTTTTAAAATTGACCCCAATAGTAGATCTAATGATCGAAAGAGTTAAAAAAAACTTTTATTCAAAGCATGTTTCCTTCAAATTTGTGTAAACATAGAAATCAATCTATTCAATATAGTAGCATGGAACTTTATTTAATATATATGTAGAGATTTAATTAGCGGCCATGACTATTCCATATTTAGTTTCATTTTGGTGGAATAGATGGCACCATGGATTCCATCAAATACTACTGAATACCATTAAATACCACTCCAAGATGTGTGACGTAAGTTTCAGAAAAAGCGAACTGTGAGCACTCGCTCGGCAGACCGAGAGAGAGAGAGTTTAGTTTAGTTATATTAACGTCCCGTTTCAAAGCAACACGAGGGCTATTTTGGGACGGACCTCGTAGTTTTGAACCACGGTCAGATGACGAGGACGACACCTGAACTGGCACCCTCCTCTCCACACCACGCCACACTGGCGGAGGACATTTGGCCTGACAGATTTAACGTGCAAGAGACTCCCTCACAAGACGGTTCTTCGGTGGAATCGAGTCTCGAACCTGAAACCCTTCGGTTCCGAAGCCGAGACCTTACCACCAGGCCAACGCTGCCCTAAGGAATGGTGAAATAATATACTTTGAGTTTATTGATTTCATAATCAACTAGCTTTTACCCGCGACTTCGTAAGCGTGGCAGTTTTGATTCGTATGTATAAGACGGTTTGAACAATTTCGTTATTCCAAAACTGTTTATGACGTTTCATCTGATTTAAATGTAGCTTGTCGTTCCTCTTCCTTAATTCTTCTAAATTCTCCTAGAGGATTTGACTCTCTACTTCTAGTTTCTCTCATAGCCCGAGCTTGATTACTCCTTTTCGAAAGATTAGAATTGCGTTTTCCGAGCATTTCGAAAAACTATCAAGTAATAACAAAACCAATTTTAAAAAAACGCAACTAACCTAAAAACATTTTATTTACAGTGTGCAACAACAACAACAAAAAAACAAGTCAAGTCCGTATTTCTTTAAAATCAAGTCAAATCCATTTTATTTATTGATCGAGATTGAGAATGCTACAACAGTATAATACACATGATTTTTAGACTTAATTTAAATGAAAACACAGTTGTCAACAATCGCTAATGAACTTTCAATACCAGTTAGCGTAATGCATATGTCTGACTTTCCTACGCCAGTTGGGGTAACGCAATGCAGATTAGAATTTTTTTTTAAATCTCCTTTATTCTTTTTTCTTTGAATTCAAAACAAATTCAGAATGAATCCGTTAGATCAATTTATTAACAACATTTGATTTTAAATACATCAAACACTAAAAATATAAACAGAATCGTTTGAAATAATTTGTCGAAATTCTTCTAACCCTAACCGGATTACTGTTGGGAAAAAAAAACCACTGAACCTTACTTATATTTGGCTGGATTTGGCCCCAGCGTTTTGGCGCAAAAGTTAGTTTTTAGTTAATAAAAAATTAATCACTCAATTAACCTGAATAAATATTAGCCTATGCTCTATTCCAGACTATAATGTATTTCTGAAATAAATTTCATCAATTCCGTTCAGCCTCTCAGGCGTGATTGACGAACTAAGACCAACTAACGAACTAACACTAAACATCCAAACTTTCACATTTATGATATTAGTATAGAGGACATCATAATTATTTCTTGGTCCGGTACTGTACGATTTTATGCAACACTGTAATAGATAATTTTCTTCATTTTCTCAGATTTTTGTAAATGAATGACAAATATTTATGTATTTTCATCAAATGCAGTGGCAGATTTAAGCACTTTGTGACCGTAGCCGATGCATATTATGAGATTCAACGTTTAATAATTGGTGAATTCACCTTCAAATTTTAACTACATTTTAACTTGATCACCATGTTAATAAATTATTTTAATTTAATTTTTTACTTCAGGAATTTTGTTAAAATGAATATGTTTGTCTATTTTTATGTAAGGATTTTTGTTTGTATTTATTTATATATTTTAACCATGGAAAAAATGTCTGAGGTAAATTTTTTTTCGATTTTATTACCTACTAGCCATCTTTGGCGACCAGCTGGTTCGCCATGAGTAATGTGTTCTAAAATTTTCAATTAAATCACATAGTCATTAGCCAAAATTTAAGAAATAGTTAAGGTTAAAAGATTCAGTTATTAGTAGTTAAAGAGTCGGTAACTTTATTCGGAAAAACTTTTGAGTTTAATGCTCTAATAATTTATCGATTATGCTTCCAAAATATTAAAAATGTTTTTTTCGGTGATATTGCCAAAATGTTAAATATGTTTTTAAAAGAAAGCGAAAAAGGGAAAAAAATTATTGAATTAATGATACAGATATTGCAAACGATTATAGAAATATGCCATTAAGTCGGGATTTCAATGCATATCCTGTCTAAATTAAATCAGGTTTACTGAAAATAAAAAATAATTTATGGAATTAATGATATAGATATTGCAGAAGATCATAGAATCCTTTGCCTTGTATTTATTTTTTTAGAAAATGGCGACCTTTGGTGACCAGCTGATTCGCCAAGAGTAATGGGGTCTAAGATTTTCAATTAAATACTTATGTGCCTTGCTCTCTTTATAATTTCTCTGCCAGATATACTTAAACTTCGAAAGTCACGTAACACTGATTTACTAAATTAATGATATAGATGTTGCAAACGATCATAGAAACCTTTGTCTTGTATTTCTTTTTTAGAAAACATAACATTTAATATTTATTTAATTTCATCCAATCACGTGGTGAATGTTACATTTTTTTTTTCGATTTAATTTGCAGTCATAGTTAATTTATTTTTTAATTTGAACTTCTGTCAGTATGATTTCAACAGTTTAATAAAAGCTATTTTTTTCCCTTTGCTCGTTCATTATTTATTTTAGAAAATGTCACATATTTCTTTTATTTTATCCAGTCACGTGCTAAAAGTTGCATTTCTTTAGATTTAATTTGTAATGATAGTTGTTTTTTTTTAGTTTG
The DNA here is from genome assembly GCA_026543055.1 of Argiope trifasciata. Taxonomy (NCBI): domain Eukaryota; kingdom Metazoa; phylum Arthropoda; class Arachnida; order Araneae; family Araneidae; genus Argiope; species Argiope trifasciata. Next base: position 4,556,665 of record JAPMOQ010041062.1, on the reverse strand, counting down.
AACTTCCTTCAATAGGATGGCAACATGCTGATAAAACCTAATTTTTCCCCCTTGACGTGCTCGTGCAGATTAAATTTTATTGTTTGGTCCGAAATATATAGTTGTAAAACATGGTTAAATATTTCTTTAAAAATTCGTTAAAAATAGAAGCTTAAATTATACATTAAAACAAAGATACCATTAGAAAGCTAATTTTTTAATCTTTAAATTGATGTAAAAATCATGTTTGTGCGATAATATTTTCGGAAGTTATAGCGGAAAATCGTCGAAATTTCGCTTAAATTTTAATTAATTCAAATTCTAATTAAAAATTCGAAAAAAGGGCTCCGAGGTGCACATTCCCAACCTCCAAGGTATACATGTACCAAATTTGGTAGCTGTAGGTCCAACGGTCTGGTCTGTAGAGCGCCAACACACACACACACATTGAGCTTTATTATAAGTATAGATATCCAGTCACGTGCTAAAAGTTGCATTTCTTTAGATTTATTTTGCGATGATAGTTTTTTTTTATTCGAACTTCCGGCATTCTTTTATTTTATCCAGTCACGTGCTAAAAACATGATTAAAATATTTCTTTAAAAATTCGTTAAAAATAGAATCTTACTTTATAAACTAAAAAAACTGATACCGTTAGAAAGCTAATTTTTTAATCTTTAGATTGATATAAAAATCACGTTTGTGCAATAATATTTTCGGAAGTTATAGCGGAAAAACGTCGAAATTTCGCTTAAATTTTAATTAAAATTTCGAAAAAAGGGCTCCGAGATGCACATTCGCGACCTCCAAGGTATACATGTACCAAATTTAAAGCTGTAGGTCCAACAGTCTGGCCTGTAGAGCGCCAACACACACACACACGCACACACATTGAGCTTTATTATAAGTATAGACAATTGTTAGTGAATGATATCTTTTTACATATAAATACATACCTTGAGTTCTTATGATAGATTATTATGAAATTTTAAATTTAACAAATATAACATTAAAAATTATTACTTCACACTACTTATTAAATGAAATTTAATATAAACAGAGGAATTAATTAATATTCAAAGTCATTAATAATATTTAAATTCATTTAATAGTAATAATAAAAAATCATTTTAAACTTTTTATAATTGGATAAATGGTATTTTTTTAATGAATTTGCACATTTGGCAGCTAGGCTAATAACATTTTTATAATGAATCTAAACCAGTGTCTCTAGGGTACGTACTTGTAGCATCCAATTGAAGTGAATTTTTTTTCTATGATACAATAAAAAAAATATGAAATGTAATAAAATAAAACTATCCAAGGAGATTCACAAATGATGATTATATTTAGACATAACTGCAATACTTTATTTCAGAAATAAGAACATCGAGATTGGTATTTTATACAAGATAAATTAGAGGTTAATGAAAAGTGAGCTTAACGAATGCAATTCTCAGTATAGACATCAGTTCCCCTTCATTCAGCAAAGGACAGAGATAGTTTCTGAGTCTTGTCAGGTCCCACACCATCGGCTTCCGAAGTGGTAGGGGGTGAGAGATTCTTGAGGGGTGTCACAAAGGGAACCGAGGAGGTACTGGGAGCGGACGTTGGGAACATGCTCGGAGGATAGGCTGCAGGAGGCAAGCCCAGCTGGCAGGTGTAGTAGTTGTAGCTTTCGTTCTTCGATTTCGAGATGGGGCAAGGTATCGACATGGGCGAGAACATACTGAAAGAGAAAGAAAAAAAAAACATTTTTTAGACACAAATGTAAGGGAAATGGATTTATTAATGCTGTTTTACTTTTAGAGCTTTTCTTTTTTGTTGGACTAGATGTTTTATATGTGATTCACGTCATATCACAGTTATGGATAAATTCAACAGCGACTAGATATGTAACAACATTTTGTTTTGTGCTCTACTGAGTAAATGGTGTTTTATGTCACTTTTATTTTCTGTTGTTGTCGTCTAATGCCACTTAGTGATACCAAACCCGAATGTGCTAAGATCTTTCGAATTAAGGCAGAGATGTGCACCTTTCGTTATTAACGAGGACCGTTCAGGTGAAAGGACGACTTTGCTCGAACACACGCGACACAACCCTTTTTAGGGGGCGGTTGAATTCATTCATACACTCATTCATCTATCAGCAAGTCAAAATTTAGATCCAAATCAGAGACCGACTAATCCCTGATTCAGTACCTCCAGTGGTATCGTTTTGTTATGGGAACTTGGCAGTCACGACCTATTTAACGTGCCCCAGCTACCATTAGCCAACGCGGCAGTCTTTGCACAGGACGAGGACAGAACCCGCGACCTTTCGGTTACGAGACTGACGCTCTACCAACCAGGCTACAGCGGCCCTCTTCTATTTTCTTTCTTCAAGATTCGCAATAGGCTTCAAAAACTAAAGAGCTAAGATACATTTGGCAAAGATCAAGTGAGCATGGCAGTATCATAGCGAGATTAAGAGGCACCGCGCGCATAGTTCTTTTAACTGCCTCATTGGTAGCTTAACGATGTCATAGCGGTCGATGACGCTTGTGTCATAACATTATTTTTTCGTTTTTGCAGTATTTTATTTCGTACAGTGATATAAATTTATTAATGTTTTGCCTTCTTACCACCCCATAAGATTACAACTTACGGCATTTATATCCACTTGCCTGCTCTCTATTACTGAAGAATAAGAATATTATTTCATTTTATTTCTTCTACAGAGACATGATTTTTCTAAAACGATTAAAAACGTAGATAAAATAATTAGACTTAAATTATGTTTTTGTATTAAATTTCTACGTTTCATTAAGCCACATACCAGTAATTCTTTCGATTAACTTTCTTTTATTATTCCTTCCTGAATCAAATGGAAATTTACTTCAAATAAACGATAAATTGATGACAAAATCTTTAGAAATAATTTGACACGCATTGATCAAATAAAAAAAACAATTCGAAGGTGGGAGTTATGTAATTCATAAAATTTAATTCAAATTATATCCATAAATTACATTTTTTTCCGTTTCAAAAAGCTAATATTCTGAGCACTTAAAAGTATTCCTAATAATTCATTGCCAAATACGAACTTAGGCATGTATAGTCAGTGCCTTAGTCAAGATTATAAGGCTCTTTTTTATAAGTGATTTCACATTACAGTTCATTTTCAATTTAATCAAGGTGTAATAATGATGTTAGATTAATTTTTTTAAATTCAGCTAATTTGAGAAAAGGTACACAGTATTATTTGTTTAAATACTGTAACTCATGGCAATTTGAACACACTTATACTTACGCAGATATGTGGTATTTATAAATGCAATAATAACTAAATTAACAAAACGAAATTTTGAAAAAACCTGACCAAATAATTTTGACAAAACTTGTTAATATTATCCTAATATTTTGGCTGAAATAATTTGATTTTTTTACAAACATTTAGCAGCCAGGCTAGTAACAGTTTTTTTTTCAATCGATTTGATTGCGACCCCTTGCGCAGCTTCCTAGGCAGTTACTTAAAGCCTTATCACACGGTGAAATTTCGCCAGCACTTTTCCGTTTCTACTCTCAAAAACCGGTCAAGCAAGTTTCATAATCGACAACTTTTTCTAACCAGTTCGAAAATGTCATCTGAAATATTGTCCGCAAACGAAATTCAACCAATCACGTGAAACTTTGAAGTGACGTCACACAAGTGACGTCACTTTCACTGTCGTTTGCTGACGGAAAGTGCCGAAGATATTTTGCCGTGTGATAAGGCCTTAAGTTTGCCCCCATGAATTTTTAATGTTTTTGTAACATTATTTGGCAAACTTTTTTTTTTGTATTGAATGATTCGAAAATAAAATTTATTTCCTTTTGCGATTACAAATTTATGTTAAATACCTGGTAATAAAAAACATTCCCTTTAAAGAAAAATTTTCAAGATATGCGTTGTATTGAGTAATTAGGAAAAAAGAAAAAAAAACACCCGATTCTGTATAATAAAACTTAGTCACAGCTATTCAAAATAAGGATAAATAATTCCATTTAAGTATGAACAACTATTTCATAACCGAAGTCCTTTAAATTCAGTTTTAAAATACAATTTTTCAAATTAAAAATTTTCAAAACCATTATTTCTGAAATTGAAGAAGAATTTTTTAAAACTACAGCTGTATTATAAATTTTGTACATACATAAAAATAGCAGATTTTGCACTTAAAGAGATGTTTATAAATTAGAAATACAGATCACAATGCGAAATATTTTGCTGAAATTCGTAAAACTGAAAATCTTATCAGGGTTGTTAGTTTGACTGTTCAGTCAATGTAAGGTTGGACAATACTTTTTCAGCAGTCGACCACAACAAATCCTGCCGATACTGCTACGTTTAGTGGTCGCGGGGTGGTCGGCTGTATGCAAGAAGAAAAAGGGTTTTACGGAAGAATAATCTAACAAAAACGATCTAAGTTACCAGTTAAGCTAAGATCCAGACGGTATGACGGTTTTTACTTTAAAATAATTTTAATTGCTACGCAGATATTACAGATTTGTCACATGCTACCCATCTGGTGTCAGGCAAGTGCTGATTTGGTTATGGTAATTCATTCAGCTCAAATAATCCTTTACCGCTGAATAGTGAATTACCATGACTACGCAAGTAGTGGGGCTACATGACCTGTGGTCAATTGCGTTCTAAGTGAGATATGATTTTCATTTTTTCCCCAACCATTGTAAATTTGATACCCCTTCGTTATCTCAATTCCGCATTAATTATATTTTAGCTTGAAGTTATATACGGCTTCGTTTAAAATTATATTTTCAAAGAAAAAACGTGTACTTATTATGGTATCTTTTTTTTCTTCTTTTGAACACATATTCCATTCTATTTGGTTAAGGAAAAAATATTTTAATATTTCTCCTCCTTTTGGAACCATAATTGAAATAAAATTAATTTAACATTCAAAGTTAATTTAATACTTCGTTATTAATTAATATTTTGATTTCACAAAACTGATGTAGAGTTTTAATAATGCATGTATTCGAAATAAGCTTTGCTAATATATTTTGATTCCATTAACTCAAGGCTTAGACTCAAATTGGAATAACTTTTAAATTTTTATGCCGTATATATGTTTCTTAATAAATTCTTTATTGATACCAAGCGTTTTTGAATCGACATCTTACTCAAAATTGATCCCATGAATTGACAACGTGTTTCCAAATAAAATATAAGACATGATTTCTTTCTACTGATTAAATATTATTATTCTTGAAAAATTATTTTTTGGCAAAAACTGACGATAATTCGATGACTATAAAGGAACAAAAAGTTTAAAGTTTAAAACAATTAATGCCATCTGCTTTAGTAAGATAACAAATTACCTATTAAAGATTATATCTTCAGTTTTTCAAAATCCGATTGATGGAGTGAGGTTATTCAATGACTAATGTTTCAGCACATGCTAAATAAATAAAACTGTTACAATATTTTTTTTACGTTTATGTAATCTAAATAAACATCTTTATGTTTTAGACTGTCTTTATCAAGCTCATCTTCATTCAATGTTTTCACGAGCCATTATTGCGCATTCATGACAATGAAAAATTTTATAGTATCAATCATTAACGACTATCATCATCATTGATTGATGAGTTTTTAATCATTGAATCCTAATTGCTTAGAAATTGAGCTGTAGAAGAAAGAGAAAAAAGATTTCGTCGAAGTGACGAGTTGGAGTTGTTTTAAATTTAAAGGCTTTTTAACTTTTGACTTCGCCACTCTTAGAAAAAGTGGTTTTAAAAGAAAGTTGCTTCATGAATTTGCATATCCTAGTACCATATTACTTTTAAAAATATTACAACATTCAATAAGAGTAAAAGAAAAAGAATATTAAATATAGAGAGAAGATAAGTTCATTGTTCAGCGACTGGTATTTCAATGACCTGTCCAACATGACTCTTATATAAAGTTTATCTGTTGATAAACAAATGCAATATTAAAAAAATGGCAGAGTCATGTTGGACAGATCATAGAAATACTAGTCGCAGAAAAATCTTTTAAATATCATTTTGATATAATTAATAACATCAGTGGTTGATTTCTGATTATGAAGACTGGAAAAACACGACTCATGAGAGGCCGCAAGCAGGTAGATTGTTTACATGACAACTAGTCTAAAAAAAATTTCAGTGTACCTGTCTGTGTCTCCGTAGACTATTTGTAAAGATATAAATTCTATGGATTAAAATATTGGGACTACAAAGTGTCTTTACATGAATTATTAAATAAACTAAAGCATAATTAATTCTCTATTTATAATATCTTATAATATTAATTAATCATTTAATTATGCTGTATTATATTTGACAGTCTCTATAAAATAATAAATTGTAATATTACATTAATTTGAAATTTATAATTTCTAATATCGATGAACTACTTATGTTTGTAATTAAGGAAATTATTAACTTATAATTATGGTTAATTTTTTAAGAATGTATTTATTTGTAATTTTTCTATGATATAAAAAAGAAATACCAAAAAAAAAATTTATTTTCCCTAAGCGTCTTTAATAAGAAAATATTAATTAAGACTAATCATTGATATAATGATTGTTAAAAATATGAAACTAAATCATACAATCATTAAAAAGGAGCCTCAAAACATACACCTCTTAAAACTACAAACTGTTTAAATCCGCCATTGATAACCATTATATATTTGAATTCCATTTAGAATAGAAGTTTCTTTTATTAAAAATACAAACAACTACATTTTTTCATTTTCTTCGTAAACAGTCTATAGTTTTTCAGTAAATAATGACTTTTTTCAAAGAGAAAATATTTTTTTTATTTTATTCGCTTTTCAAAGCTTTACTGTTCAAAATTACTAACTTTAGGATTAAGTTTTTAAAAATCTCAAACAAGCCAAAATCGTTACTTATTAATATTAAAAATAAATCTTGCTTATATTGATCAGTATTTCGTTTTGACATCAAACTAATTACATTAAATAAAATAAATATCAGCAAATTTAAAATCAATTTTGATAAATTCGCATAATTATTATTGGCTACTTTTAACAAGCTGCCGTCTAATAATTCACACAGTGATGCGCATGCCATCTAAGCATCAATTTACATGCTTAGATTAAATACGTAATTACGTTTGTCATGTAAGGAGATTTCATGATTATATGCTTGAAAGAGAACTAGTTACTCAACTTTCAAATGAAAACCGTAATTACTTATTACAGAAAACTTTCTAAACACGTTTACGGTAAAATACATTTAAAAATTTTCAAATGACACTTGGGATAAACAATACTTAAAATAAAACATCAAATACAGATCTATTGAAACAAGATTTAATTCAATTTTATAAACATACCAGCCGCCTTTGGCGACCAGCTGGTTCGCCATGAGTAATGCGTTCGAAAATTTTCAATTAAATCCCATAATTATTAGCCTTGATGTAATTCCTGGCATTGATGGGCCAGAAATTAATATTCTCTTTAAGGTGATGGACGGAAAGTTCTAAAAGAACACATTTTCGTAATAATATTCTTTAATTTTATAAATCAGTCAGTTTTAATTATTGATTTAGAAGACAGATTGATGTAGCAACTTTTATTTAAAATATTTATAAAAATATTTTGTAAAATATAGCCCACGGAGCAAAGTATGAAGAAATCTAAAACTCATTATTCATAAATGCATTGTTTGACTCAAGCTACATAAAATATAATTATTTACTTCATTTAGATCAAATTAATAGTATTAAACAATATGTAAGCCTATTAATAATATTTTACAAATTGGCCATTGGAAAGGAATTTGAATGCATATCCTGTATAAATAAAGATAATTTATTAAATTAATGATTTAGATATTGCAAACGATTATACAAACCTTTATTTTGCATTTGTTTTTTTAGAAAATATCCCATTTTACATTTATTTTATTTTTTCCAGGCACGTGCTAAAAGTTGCATTTCTTTAGACTTATTTTTGCGATGATAGTTTTCTAAAACTCGATTGATTATAAAAAGAAAAACTATAAGCTAAAAATGAAAATCAAGAATAATCTCAAAAAGAACCATATTTTCATAATTCAATGCACCATTTCATATAGGAGGAGCAGATTGCAACCTCGTCATCTATTGAAATAAAAATGAATGTTTGTCTCTATGTCTCTAACGCATTACGTGCCACTTATCCGATCGTGATACAACTTTGAATTCTTTTACTTGTATTTGCGGGATGGTGATATGCATAGTAAAATTATCTAATATATAAAAAGTATATTTGGATCCCTTTATCGCATCTATTAGCTAAGCTTTATTGTCAATATAACTCACCAAGGAGACACAACGGGTTCAATAAAGATACTAAATTCAAGCTAGAGATTAATATTTCGTAACTGTTGAGCGTAAATGTTATGTAAGTTGATCTCTGAGGTAACAGACTAATGAAAGAGTGCGAGAGATGTTTTAGGGGAACCAATCCTACAGGACTGAAATTGTAATTAAAAATTTAACAATTTTGTCGTTTTTTGCAATATCTTCCGGAAATATTAGAGTATAAAAATGTTTGCATTAGTTTAACATTATTAAAAAATATTAATTCAACTATATCAACAAATTTAGTAAAATTATCTAATATATAAAAAATATTTTCGGATTCATTTACCGCATCTATTGACCAAGGAGTATTAGCAAAATAATTCGCCAAGGACACACAAAATGTTCAGGAAATATAATAAATTCAAGATGTTCCCAAACATTCGCGACTAAATTAAGTGATCAAACATCTAAAAATTAACCAAATCAAGCTTCATAAACAAATGAGAAACGACAAGAGAGCACTCGATGACCACCAAGGCACAAGGTCAATCACTTCAAGGTGCGGACTGAACCTAAAAAAGTTTTGTAGATGTACTTCTTCTTGCATACAGTCGACCACCCTGCCACCACTGAACATAGCAGTATCGACAGGATTTGTTGTAGTTTGCTGAATAAGTGTTGTCCAACCTTATATTGACCGAACAGTCACACTAACATTCCTTTCGGGGTATTAAATAGCTGCCTTTCTCCCTATCTGCACTCTTTCAAACAGTTGGAATGAAACTGTCAATCTTTAACATCATATCCTTCAAGGTTTTGAGATTACCTGGCACCATCAGTACTGAACTTAAATCATTATTGACAATCTTCAGGTTCTTCCTTAACTCTGAGATCTCCCTATATTCCATTAAATAGTGGTAAACCGTACCAATTTCTCCACAAAGGCATTTAGTTTCCTGCGTTCTTCCAAATCTTTGGAAATATGCAGGAAATCTCCCATGTCCAGATATTATTTGGATTATAAGTTGATGGCATCTTCTTATTTTAATTTCCGTATTAGGAATAAAGTCGAAAGTTACTCTTCCTTTGTTGGACATATACCATCTGTCAAACCATTGTAGTTATTGTAGATGTACTAAATATTTTTCAGATAACCAGTTGTATTCTTATGCTACGAGTCGGACAGTCAAGAAATCTATTTGTTTCTGAAGACGGACAAACAAAAATATTGCTTTCCTTAAAGCTCTTGAATAATGTAAAAAAAAAAAGAATAAATATAATTTACACTTTTCCTTTGTATATCATTCAATTTCAATGAATGTATAAATTTCCGATACGAAAATAAATGTTATTTTTTCTATCATTCTTAATTAAACAAGACAGTTATCTTAAATTTAAAACGATATTTCCAAAATTATTTCGTCTGAGGCAGCAAAGTACCGGGTACCAGCTAGTTCTAAATAAATATCAAATACTATATATACATATAAAACATTTGCTTAGTTTTAATTTGTGAAACTTACTTTATTTATAAACAATAAAATTTAATGTAAAATTTTTCTAACGTTTCCTATGAAATTAATCTATGTAAAAACAAATCTACAATTATTTTAAAATTTCAATTGAAATGGTTATGAAAATAAAATAAGCTTACTTTCTCCAATTATATATATATATACATGTATGTATGTATGTATATAATCCTTATTTTTCGGACTTCTAAGTTTCTGAGAATCTTTTGCTTCTATGAAAATAATATATGTGCATTAAATAATGAATGTTTTCTATGAACATTTTCAAACGGGAATCAATTCCCCATCTGAAGAATAAAGATTAATATTACCCTGCTGATAAAATGGCTTAGTTCCCTGCAAGCATATCTTCGCATTTACCTAATGAAGAGATAGGTGCACCTAATAAAATGGATCAGCCCTTTTCCGACCTCCCCCAAATAAGCATTTTTTATGCCACTGCGATATTGCGGGTAAATTGAGACGAGCAAATTCATCAGTATCTATTTCGTCATCTAACGGAATCATCCCCGTCGAAATGATAGAGAAGATATAGATGGCGCTTTCTTTGATATCTGACTGCCTTATATATATATATATATATATATATACAAAATAAACGAATCATGTTGCTCCGATATGATTTTGGTATCATATGATAAAATAGAGTAATTGAAATTCTGCATGGGGAAAAATATTCGAATGAAAATATTCGTCGACTGCTTTTACTGCAATTTGTTTTTGATGTGATATATGGACAGAAATTTTCAGTCGTTTACTAATTAGATAAAATGATCTTGCTGTATATATATTCACCTGAAATTTGATGATAGATTTTTCTGAGTGGAATTGAAATGAAAGTTTTGTTTGTTTGTTTTTTGTATGAAAAATATCACACATATTTTATATGCACATATTTAAGGAAAGTTTGAAACTATTTCAGAATTCGTAAAATCTAATCTAAGTGAATCCTGTTTATTATAAAATAAGATTTCTTGCTGTTTTCTATAAAATCATTCTTTTTTAAAAATGCAAATTCTTTCTTTTATTTTTTTTTGTCTTAAAAACAATGATCTAAATGTAAGAAAGCTATGTGAATATGAAAAGTTTTGTTTCGTGAAAATAGAGTTCGTTGTAAGGTTTTTTTTATATGACTACGAATATTTTAAGACAATCCAATAATCTGTTTCAGTTAGTTATTTTTATTAAATTGTGCTTAAAAAATGTAATACAACAAAGAAAATACTTTTTTTCATTGAAATAAAAATTGCTACGGGAAAATTTAATTTGAAAAGAGAGACTGTAGAGACTGTTCGTTTATTTTAT